>JACXGJ010002708.1:0-51839 GCA_016801105.1 Esox niger | reverse complement strand
AAATACCGCAATACCTTGTTCTTCTCCTATTATCCTACCATGGTACATTTTTGTAACGGTTTCCATACTGAAAGACTTAGGCGCCGACAGTCTGTCTACAACCGGGGCTTCTGTTCTCTGTCTGCTCTCTTTCTATTTGCCTCTCCCTTCTCTTGGTTTTTACATTGTTCTCTCTTTTAACCTTTTAATTTGAGAGGCAAAACAGCTGGGGTTTGGATAAACATCTTGGTACAAATCTATTATTGGTCATAGTGCACTCATAGTGAATATGATCATTTAAGCAACAAGGCAAAAGTGGTGCGGTAAAACATATCACCTCCTGGAAAGTATTTTTTTGTTTCATGTTTGAACACATGGATATTTAAGCTAATTTCCAGCCACACTGATGCTGGTAAATAAAAAAAATAAGACACAATTTTGGTACTTTGGTACTTTTTATACAAATGAACAGAAATGCGATTTCCTTCCGGGGAAAAAGTTATCCATCATATTAAATTTCTAAAATTAGAATAAGGTAAAGCAAGAGGTGCAAATGATTAGAAAATAATTAGAAAGTAACTTGGGAGGGTCCAGCCTTCTCTTTGAATTAGAAACTTGGTCTGGTTTGGTCTTAACCCATATGGGTGTGTGGTGACACATCATGATAAGGTCAAAAGACTCGAGGCTCTAAGAAGAACAATTACTGATGCCCATGAATCTGGGACGGACCTTCTACTAATGAAGAGAATTGCAGATTACTGGAAATCTACATGGGATAGGTTGTCCCTCCAAATTCTGCTCAGGAGTTCATCAACAGATTGTCAAAGTCTTTAAGAACACACTGTAACATCATCGATTCTACAGGCCTCTCTGGCCACAATCATTGTCAAAGGGCCTGTCATCTGTCAGAAAGGGACGGCACAAACTTGGCCTGGATGGGGGATGCAAAAGAAAATGTTATTGGTCTGGAGTACAAAGTTCTATAAATGTTTTTTAATTTTTACATGCACATGGGATAATCAAATCCGGCCACTTAATATGACCGCACTCTGAGTAATCAAATAATCTAGGTACAACAGGCGTCTATGTAACTTCTTCTCTGGCCATGCCCCCTACTCCTATTACTCACACATTGAACAAAGAACAGATGCCAGGTCATTCTCAGGTCAAGCTAAGATCTATTCTACAGATAAACTGAGGACCCCATGGTCTGTTAATTTCTCATATATCCAGGTCACTACTAAATGAAATCACCATAGAAATGTATATTAACACAACTGCCAACATAATAGCTTGTTATGTTTTGCCACATATTTAACATAATATTTTGGTTCTCAGTTTCAAATGTCTATTACAGTGATGAGGAAGACCCTGCTCTCAAAAAATAATACAAGAAACAACTTCAGTTTGTCAAACAACACCTGGTTGAAAACCTCAACTACTGGAACAGTGTCCTCTGGACAGATGAGTCAAAGGTGGAGTGTAGTTTTAGTTGAACTCGAAGCGGGCCTTGCATGCAAGAAAGCCAATGAACATAAGAGTTGAAGCAGTCTTGTAAAAAAGGGTGGGCAATAATTCCACCCACTTGATGCAATAGGCTGATAGACAGCTACAGTAAACGGAAATGCTACCTTACATTATTTTGCTACATGTCGTTATTACGCCAATGTTGATGCTAGGGGTGTATTTTTCTACACTATAAATTTTAAATGTTTAATCTTTCTGTGTTATTTCTAGGTTGCCTTTATCTGTCAATAGAGTTGAAGTGATTTATGTATCCGTATGTCCAAATATGAATGAGACAACTTTCCAGTGGGCATACTTTCTCACAATGGTAAATTACCTATAAACCACAGCTGAGAGCTTTTCCTGAACACATCACTAATTTGTGTTATATTGGCAATGTGATAATGTACTGGTTACCAATGCGTTTGAACTTGTAGAAAGTGATTTAAAGAAAGAGCTGCAGAAAAATAATCCATCTTGAGTTTGCGTCAGACTTTTATGTATTGAGATTCCTGTAATATCCTGCTAAAGTGGCATCTGACCCTTACTGGTGTTCAATAACAACGGTGTTAAAGGCTTAATGCTCCTCATATTATGTGCATACACCCTTTATGAGTCTCCAGACTGCTGGGAATATATACGAACTCTATCCTAGTACTCTACTTCCCTATGGATCGTAGTCTAAGTTACTGTCCAAAATGGGTAAAGGTGTCTCATTTGTGTTGCCCCAATGCTGTGGCCTGAGTCATTTGCTGTTGCATCCTGCCTTCAATGGCACTCCGGGAAGCCACATGTGGAAGTGCTCTTTTTCTAGGCCTTGAATACTTCCCAAATATTTCCGGCCTATTTCACAACTGACTAATGACCTTGCTGCTGAAGAATGCGTTTACTTCCACAACTGAGTTTTAGGTTTGTGTCCTTTGTTTCCTATGCATTGTTGTCTAATCGTCAGGAGAAGGGCATGCTTGCAACAGAGACACTAGTTTTAATAAAAGTAATATAAATAAAACCTCTGACTGTCATTTGACTGCAAACATATGTAGTTTGTACATCACAAATCACAAGACCTAACACACCCTTCATTAAGCTGTGGTAAGACATCAGCTGTTGTAGTTTGATTATCATTAAGAAAATAACTATGTGAATGAAATAGTTCCGTACAGTCTTTTTACCCTATGAGGAATGTGCTTTTGTTTAAATACTGGTATTTAAATACCTAGTGTTGGGTAAGTCCCCAAAACATTGCTGGATCGAATCCCAGAGTTGACAAGATGAAACCGCTTCAGAGCGCCTTCAGATATGGCCAATCCCCTGGTTGTGACGCCGCTCTCTGAAGTTGTCACAGGGAGAGTGGGATGTGCAAACAACAAATGAGGACAAATAAGAACTTGCCTAATAATTGTTATTATTTATAATATTATTATTTTGGAGATGCAGCCAAACAGTTTTTACAGATAAAGTGATCTGGAAATCTTCCATGACTTGACTAGTTTTGCTTTATTCTGTCACATCTCATTATGTTCTTTGATGTTTGTTTCCCTCGGGATGAAAGCTAATCCCTAAGCATTGCTTTGCTCTGTTATCATGGCACTAGGGAGTTAACAGGATTTGGCATACAAACCTCCTAAACCTGCCCGTGTTTATACAGACTTAACCTAACAAGGTACCCATTATTTCTAGTTTGTTCTAGAAAGCCAGTTGAGATTTATCAAACCCCTTCGCTGGCGACAGTGCCACAGTATCTTGGGCATTCAGAACAAACAGGATGAGAATGTGTGTGTAGTATAGCCATGTGTTCCTCAAACCCCATGTGATTGTGCATTTCAAAGCCATAATAAAAAATACAGTGTCTAGTGTGACAGTCTAACAGTTTGCTGCTTTAAAACTCAGTCTTTCACTGCTCAAAAAAATGGAAGGGAACATGTAATACTCACAGTGCAACACCAAGTCAGTTAACCTTCAGGAATATCAATCTGTCCAGTTAGGAAGCATAAGGGATTGTTTTTGGGCATGAAAATGACAGTAGTTGCACTGTAGAGGCAACAGCAATATAACCCCCAAAAAGGGAATGGTTTGGCAGGTGGTGTCCACAGATACATGCTCTCTCCTTATCCTTCCTGACTGATTCTTCCCTAGTTTTGTATTTTGCTAGTGTCCTTGTCACTACTGGTAGAATGAGGCGGTTCCTGCAGCACCTTCAGGTTGCACAGGTAGTCCAACTCCTCCAGGATGGCACATCCATATGTGCCGTCGCAAGAAGTTTTGCTTTTTCTCAAGAGCATAGAGGAGATATCTTGAGACGGCTGTTAGACTAGGAGATCTGGACAGGGCTGTCCAGGGCTGGCTCCTTTGTGCAAGGAGGAACAGGAGGAGCACTGCCAGAGCCCTGCAAAATGACCTCCAGCGGGCTACTGGTGTGCATGTTTCTGCCTAAAATGTCAGAAACAGACTCCATGTAGGTGGCATGAGGGCCCAACGTCCTCTAGTGGGACCCGTGCTCACAGCCCAGAATGATGCATCTTCATTGGCATTCAACAGAGAACACCCGAATTGGCAGAGCTGCCATTGGCGCAGGTTCACACTGAGCACATGTGACAGGCGTGAAAGTCTGGAGATGCCGTTGTGAATGTTATGCTGCCTGCAACATCATCCAGCAAGACCAGTTTGGCGGTGGATCAGTGATGGTCTGGGGAGGCATAAACATGGAGGGTCGCACAGACCTCCATGTGCTAGACAACAGTACCCTGACTGCTGTTAGGTACAGGGATAAAATCCTCAGACCTATCGTCAGACCCAAGGCCGTAGCCATGGAGTCAACATTGGGGGTGGGGCTAAATCAGCTGGGGATCTAGGGGTCCCCCCAGACAAACATTTAAAAATGTTTTAAATATTTATAATACTCTTAACCACCAATATTTATACAATCTGTTACCACTGTGTTTTTGTTCCTACATCATAATTAATGTTGCTCCAGGACCATCATTGCAACTGACCTGCAGTTTGTAGGTTACCCCAATCCAAAGACTGAATATTCCCGTGCCCCCCTCCCTTTGACCTAACCCTAACCTCCGAGACAACTGTGCCTAAACCTAACCTTATTAGCAGAGGTGTTGGTAGAGTCATAAATATGTTCAGGGCTTAACCCCCTCCCCCCACACACCGCAGGACAGAATGTACAGGGGTTTTGAATAGATCAGGGGCTATAGCTCCGGATGCCCATGCCTTACAACACCACTGCTCATTGGTACCTGTGCCTCAGTTGTGCCAACATTAATGATGATGTCGTAGGAGCAACACCAACACAGTGATATCAGATCAGTCAATATTTTTCTCCTCTTCTTGCTCACCTCCATGTCACCTGCTCTCCCTGCCGTCAGCATTCTCATGTTCTCTAACTCTCTTTCTGTCTTTACTCTGAACACACCAGATTGAACATGAAATAAATACTATCAGTAAACAAGTGGTGTTTCTTTCCATGATGTTCAGGATTGGATTACTAACCGTTTCTGAATATCTGAATGGCAATGACTATTATATCAATAAACACTGACTCACCTCTTGTGCTACTGTATACATCATCTGACTGGTACTGATTTTCTCACTGCTCTCAGCTTACTTGTATTTTCTGAGGATGCCCAAAAAACTGATGAATGTCACTGCCACCCTTCCTCCTGCTCATGATGACACTGTTACATTCTAGTTTTCAACTTTTTAATACCTTTTTAATTTGACAGTAGTGAAACAGAGACCGTACAGTGTTTGACACCAATTGTACCTACCAACAGCAGTTGGTCAACACTTCTGCTGGGGTATGGCAACACCACTTGGACAAACCACACACAGAAAACTGAGTTTACACTGTAAAACTAGACCCATTAGTAATGATAATGGCAGTTTAAGTTTAGTTATGATTATGTTTACATTTGCTAAACATTTTGGACAGCGGTGCATGGTTACATGTCATAGCATAGCGCCTTTTCATTTTTGAATTTATATATAAATATATTTTGGGGACACTTGGAAAGTATTTGAATATTGGGGGGAGCCTCATGTGGCCAAAGTGTGTAGGAAGTTCCTGGATGATGAAAGCATTAATGCCATTGACTGGCCCTCATGTTCCCTAGCCGATTCTGCCAAGTAGCACCACACACTGTCCAGGAGCTCACTGATTCCCTGATCCAGGTCAGGGAGGAGATCCCCCAGGACACCATCCCCCATCGTCAGGAGCATGCTCGGACATTATCAGGAGTGCATACAGGCACGTGGGGGCCATAATCTACTGAGTCACATTGAGTTGTCCTGATGAAATTTATGTCAGAGCAGCCTGTGATATCGTTTGCTTATTTAGATTTTCGGTGTGACTTTGAATCCAGCCCACAATCGGTTGGTAATTTTGGTTTCCATTGACCGTTGTTATTTTGTTCTCAACGAATTACACAATGTATAGTAAAGATTTTGGTCTTTGATATATGGCCTTCATCAAGATCAGATGTATGATTTAAGTATTCCTGTAATTTTTTGGAGCAGTGTATGTATGGTAAATTAGCAGTTAGAGTATCTGGCTAGTAATTAAAAGTTGCTAAATCTGAACCAGTGATAATGAGACAAATTGGTAATTCTATCTATGTGAGTTAACTCAGGTTGCTCCCATGAATTCTTCTCAAATGTGCATACACTGGCAGAAATCGTGAAATGTTGGTATTGATTTTGAAAATATGACTGATCCGATTTACTTCAGGTCCGGGGTGATTTTGGCCAGATTTCACTATTTGCACATTTTGGGTCCTAGTATCATTTCTGTAACAGATATAATCTATTATGATGCATCCTGGTGACCACATCCCCCTTGGCTACAATAGAAACACATAAAAACAGACTTCTGGGACACTATTTAGAAACCTTTTCTCTTGGAATGGCAAAAAAATATATACATACGATAAACATTTCTGCAAAATGGTATGGTAATTTATTTTTGAAATATTGATGAAGTTTAGTTTGACTGTTATTTTCTGATATTTCCATGCCTTTATAGTCATATTACAGTGTTTTAGGCTGAAACAAATGAATAGAATACATAACAGAAGGTCCAACATATAGGCACCCCAATAAAAGTTTGTTCCTAGAAATAAACTATTATAAAATGTATTAGAAAGAAAATAAATGTCTCCGGTTTTACCGCAATACACCTAACGGCCACTAGATGGAAGCATGAGATCGGTATTGCAGTTGGGACCTATTATTTGTAATATCTGGAAAAATTACCAACTTTTTACCAAAAAACGAATAACATCCCCATACTATGTTGACAGAAGAATATTTTAAATTTTTTCTATATACAAACGATGCTGTAGGATACCATTATTCATAAATAACGATGTACTAACTTCATATGTGGATGGTTCACGACTCTGAGCTGTTGGAGCAGTCTGGCCATTTACACTTATGCATTGCATCGTATACTGTTTTCCATACAAATTATCATATATTAAATACTCTTGCCTTTTCACATTTAATCTAAAACATTGATCTATAATGTCCTTTATCGGAATGAAAGCGAAGCAAGAATGAACGCAAAGCAAGTCTCTGTTGATCCTCCATTGTCTGCAGCTTGGGTAAGGAGTGGCCACTTGGAATGGGATTCGTGTCATAGCCTCTGTGATTCCCGGGGTATGCTAATCTAAATTGCTATTGGATGCCAGGTGTCAGATGACCTAGTACAAACGTCGTTTGTGATTGGTCAACAAAGATTAGACTTATAAACAGCAGATGCACTAAGCTCCATTACATGAAGTGTGTAATGGCCATCATTTTAAGTGCAAATTTGTGGTCGTATTACGTAGGCTGTGATGCATATAGGAACACAAACCTTATGTCAATCGCTTCATTGGAAAGAGCAGCTAACCGGTAAGGAAACAGAAATGTAATATCTGACCATTCGGAATCAATAAATACAAATACACAGTAAACGTTCTTCTGCGGATACGCGGATGGTGGACGCTTAGGGTTTTAATTAATAAAGGATAGTGATCATACGATCATACGAAGCATTCATTATCATTTAGTTGTTTGGCTCCTTTTAAATCATAATGATAACAGAAATCACCCAAATGGCCCTGATCAAATGTTCACATAACTTTAAATGTTTGGCCTTGTTACAGACACACAAGGTGACACACACAGGTGCAAATGGCTATTAAAGGTAAATTTCCTTCACCTGTGGGTTTTTAAATTGCATTTAGTGTGTGTGTATAAATAGTCAATGAGTTTGTTAGCTCTCATGTGGATGCACTGAGCAGGCTAGATACTGAGCGAAACAAGGTAATGTAACTTTTTTAAGATGGAAAAAGGACATTAAAAATCAAGCCTTACAAATGCCAGTCACTACTGTTCAGACACTTGTTTAGAATTGGCTTGGTATCAACCGATCCCCGAAAGTTCCAAGGTCAGATAGACCAAGAAAGATTTCAGCCAAAACTACCATGAGAATTGTTTGGGAGACAAATAAAACCCACAGGTAACCTCAGGAGAAATACAGGCTGCTCTGGAAAGAGACGGTGTGGTTGTTTCAAGGAGCACAATATGATGATACTTGAACAAAAATAAGCTGCATGGTCAAGTTGCCAGAAAGAAGCCTTTATTGTGCTATTGCCACAAAAAAGCCTGGTTATATTATGCCTGACCATCTTGACATCTCACAGCTTCTGGCACACTGTAATTTGAAATTGAGACCAAAATAGAGCGTTATGGTAACAACCATAAGCGCTGTGTTTGGAGAGGTGTCAACAAGGCCTAAAGTGAACAGAATATCATCCCCACTGTGAAGCATGGTGATGGTGGTGGCTCACTGATGTTTTTTTGGGCGGGGGTTGAGCAACTAAGGCACAGGGAATCTTGTGGAAATTGATGGCAAGATGAATGCAGCATGTTATCAGAAAATACTGACAGACACTTCGTCTTCATTTGACGCTCTTGGACTTTCCATTACGACAATGTCCCAAAGCACAAGGCCAAGTTCACCCTCCAGTGGTTACAGCAGAGAAAAGAGGAGGTTCCGGAGTGGCCATCAGTCTCCTTAGCTTAATATCATTGTCATGCAAGACAACCAAAGACTTGGCATGACCTGGAGGAATTATGCCAAGACCAAAGAGCAACTTTACCACCTGCAAGAATTCGGGGCCTCATATACAAGTATTACAAATGACTGCATGCTGTCATTGATGCTAAAGGGGGCAATACACAGTATTCAGAACTAAGGGTGTGCAGACTTTTGAACAGGGTTCAGATCGTCTTTTCCATTCCGTGTTAGCGAAGATGTGTGAATGTCTCCTACTGACTGACTGACTGCTTAAGTGAGTGACTGACAACCCCTTGTTTAATAGCGTAGTGGTTAGAGACGTGGACTACCGAAAAACAGGCCCCACGTTTGACTCCTGCCGCAGTCAAACGCATTATTCCTTAGGACTTTTCAGGGCAGGCAAAAGCTTTGCCAGCTATAACCTTTAGTAGCTATGTAATAGGAAACGTTCAGGATAGATGAACACTGCGCTGGCTACACAGTTCTCTCATCTTTTCACTTGACGAAAGTCTTATCGTCACCTATGTCGATACAGTAGTAACTGTATCAATGTCATTCACAAATGGCAAAAAAGTTGTTTAAATGGCCAGTGGCAAAAGCCATTTTATAATGTCAATACGCTATACTGAAACTTGGCAAATGGTCAGCTCTGTGGCGTTGTGGTTAAAGACACATCTTTTCATGTGGGTGACTTGGGTTTGAATCTTGGGAGGGCAACTACAATGAACACTTTATATTGCGGGCCGGCTGAACGAGGCTTGCCTGGTTCCTTGTTTCTTTTGGCCATGGTTTGTTTTATGATTGTGCCGTTCTGTAATGACCGACATTTGAATGTGTATCTCGTAAGAAATAAAATATATTTTGCCTGCTCATTCATGTTTTCATTACAAATTTTTCATATTTTACATATTTTACTCCAAGGGTATACAGACTTTTGATCACAACTGTATAAATATCTGCTAAATTCATAACTAAAATCACTCGGTACTGTGAACCCCTCAGGAATGCCTTACATGCTGGATTGTCACTTAGGTGTGTCTTTGGCACTGGCAATGTCTCACGCTGAGGGCTTATTTTCCACCTGAAAAGATTCCGGCAGATTCTGCTTTCATCCTACTAGTTTTTTACAGTTTAGGCTACAAAACTGTAATAACCCAGAATTCATTTTATTAGTAAAGATTAGAAAGATTTGATTAAAAAAGTTTTTTCTATGCAGAAGATCATCACACAATTATTGCATAACGATTGTCTTTGATGTTTTCCTCAATTTCCCAAATCTGTCTTTTGCATCTCAAACCTTTATATCCTATAACAAATCTCACCTCAACAAGTGTTGAGAGACTATTATAGATCCAGAAGAATTATTTTTATCATTGTACCAATAACGTTTTTACACTGCAGGGTTTCAAACATTTTTTATATGAAAATATGTTCACAGGCTGCTCACATTTCCTGAAAATAATGAGCAAACATGAGACTGTCACACGGTAACTAAAGGCAGAGGGTTTCACAACACACAGTCCTGTATGACAAAGGAACAAAATCAAATCCACCGCAAGACGACCTGGAAAACAAATGAACTTGTAGCTTGAGAAACATGCATCAGGTTAGGGAGTAAGCCAGTTCCAATCCAGGGAAAGTTCTGTGCAGTTATAGATCAGAAACCTCATTGTTTAGAGCACATCACATTTAACCTCAAATGCAGCTTGTTAGAAAACATGTTCTCAGATGGGTGTTTGAAAAATGTATTTGTAGCTAAGAATAGACATGAAGAATTTTGTCAAAGGAGTTAGTGGGTCAAGTCCTGTTGGATAGTTAAAAAAACTGTGCTTCCTCCAAGTGTTAACATTGGAATATGAACATTCACAATCAAATCACATATTTTCTTTCTATTTTTAATGTGCAGTAGAGTTGGGTAGGTTTGTATAAAATGTTAAGTAATACCCTTTCAGATGTGGAAATGGTATTTCATAAGAACTGTGGAAAGTGTGTTCTCTTAAACATGTATCTCTATATATTGCTCCAGGGTTTTACAAGTAGATGTTTACCTCACATCACCATTCAACAGTCTTGAATGGTTCAAAAGGTTGTTGTATAGCATAATTAATGCTAATCATGTAGATGTGTCCAAATAAATATAGTAATTGTCTGGATTGTTAGCCTAAACATATGAAGCAAAGTTGCTTTGGGCTATCTAGGTTAAATGACTCCAAAGATAATTTTAAGGTTAATAAATGTGTAATTATACAGTGGATATAAAAAGTCAAAAGCATTTATTGACTCAACAGGGACTAGACGGTCTCGTAGTCGTGATCCAAGCAGGGGTCGATTACCGGTGGTCAGAGGTGCGGGAGTACCAAGAGGCAAACGGACTGATAGTAGGGGACAGGCAGTGTTCGTTGTCGGGCAGGCAGATGGTCGAATGTACAGGAGAGGGCATGCAGACTTGTTATCCGGAAGGACATGCAAGGGTAGTAACTGGGGAAGGGAATGACAGGCAGGGTGGGTACAAGTACAGTAGTTTCCAGCGTTCTATTTGTTCATGGCAAGACGATCTGGCAACTGCCAAAACAGAGAACAGGGGCTAAGTACACAGGGCCAATGGGGAACCGGGAACACCTGGTGAGTGGGGTGGGGACAAAACAACTGTCAGGGTGGTGGGAAATATTAACAGTCCCAAATACCAGGCAATTTTGGCACACAATCCGTTAGACATCTGAAGATGAAGAGGAAGTTTACCTTTTAGCATGATAACGACCCAAAGCACAAATCCAAATCCACAAAAGCATGGCTTCACCAGAAGAAGATTAACATTTTGGAATGGCCCAGCCAGAGCCCAGACCTTAATCTAATTGAACATCTGTGGGGTCTTCTGAAGGGGGCTGTGCACATGAGTCCTCGCAATCTGACAGATTCCTAGTGCTTTTACAAAGAAGAGTGTGCAAATATTGCTACATCAAGATGTGCCATTCTAATTGACAACTACTCAAAAAGACTGAATATTCTAATAAAATCAAAAGGTGCTCACATAAGGTGTGCACCCTTATGTAACCAGGTTGTGAGTTTTTTCATTTTTCCCCCTCAAAGATTTCAGTACACAGAATTGTTCACATTAAAGGTGGAAGAGGTTCTTACATGATTAATCTTTGTCTACTTTTTTTTACATCACAAAAAAAAAATTACAGTGGTGTGTAGACTTTTTATATCCACTGTACATACCTATCAAATTATAAATTATCATATTTGATACAGGTTTAAGCATTTTGCATTGAAATAGCAACTTGATCCAGGCCAGCGTGCACGTTTGAAGGTTGAACTGTGTTTCTAGCTTAAGTTGTGTAAGAGATGTGTTGCAAATATTACAGCAATAATAAATATGTTTTCAAGCCCCTGTAATTACAGATCAATAAAACACTGTTGATAGGATATTGAAACAAACATGTCTGCCCACATCCTCCCCATACTATCTGACATTCCTGACCTTATTATTCCCAGTCTCCAAATCCCTACATTTCTTTGGACCTCGTCTGATCTGCTCTTACGCTAAAAACACCCTTGCATTAATAATCTATTAGCCTATTGGAAAAAATATTTGCTGTTGAAATGTTCTAAGATGAAGATGAATCATTCCCTGCGTATCCACTGATCATCATGACACCTCGTAGATTTAGAGGGAATTTACAAATTCATAGCCTTTCCACTTGAAAAACACAGTGCATTCGGATACATTAGCCGGATACATCTCTGATATCTCAAACCAATTTGTCAGGGCATTACAACCCTGATTCTCAAGAATAGTTGTTTAACTGATGCACTCCCAACATTCTTTGACATAGACACAATGGTACTAAAAGTCTTCCAGCTTGAATAGGTATGAAGGGCCCTAAGTTACAGCAGGCTTATAGTATGCATTCTAAACAACACTCTACTCCCTACATAGTAGGCTGCTTTTGACCATGGCTCCATTGTGGATTGAGTGCCTTGTCACAGGACTTAGAGTTTGGCATGGCAGTAAAGACCACGAGTAGCTAGTTGGTTGGGTGTTCAGGCTCTAAATTAGGCACAATTCACCTGTTCTTCATCGTGCACTTCTTTTGTCCAGAGCCCTATGGGTGAGAAAGTCGTGCACTCTGTAGACAATGGGGTGCAATTTGGGATACAAACCGTGGATGAGATCCAAAGCCACAATCAATAGGTTTTAAGTGGCTGTGCAGTGTCTGATCCCTGGCGAGAATTAGTTATTGGATCAATACGTCCTCGGTCTGGACTCTCAGCTCGCCTCACGGCAAGACTGATGAGACCAAGATGATTATATGATAAGAATAGTGAAAGAACTTTAGAATTTTATTTTCTAAATGTGTGGTCATAAATTGTGATTTGTGGTTGTGGGAATGGTTCACAAATGTGTAATAAAACATTTGCAAGTTTGTGTTATTTGTGTGATGTTTTCAAACATGTTATTTTATATTTGAATACATTTAGTATGATTTGCAAGCATAATTAACTTTGGCACTATTGCTGGGAATATTGTAAAAAATTTAACTTCATCTTTATTAAACACATGGCAATGCACAGAAAACTTTATCTTCAGTTCGTATGCAAATCACTTGAGTCCTTCATCATTGATACCTACACAAACTAATGTTTTGACCAGTGAACATTTTTACAATGTTGGCAAACTTGTCATTTAATAATGGAATGCATTCAGTAAGATATCCAAGCATAATGTATTATTATGTATAAATTTAGAACTGTAGTATTCTGTGAAAAAAGAAACGCTTGCAGGTTGTATCTTTTTCCAGGTTTTTGAGTTCTGGCATTTAGTTGAGCTCACCATTTAGACAGGGTCAATTGGGTTAATTTTAGGCCTATTTACGCAAGTGAAACACTAAGAAAATGACAGTTCACCAGTCCTGCTCTGGCGGGTGAAGTATGACTGAGGGATCTGGGGCTGCGTCCAGGTTCTCCAGATGCATGCTACAGATGTTACAATCTTCCCTGAACCTGCTGCAGTGTGGGAGCTTACCCAAATATCTCAGGCTTGTTTGCATCTCACCCCACTTCCTTTGCGTCTGAGAGTGCACAACTTGCCAAAAACAAGGCAACAAACACAGGGGGATCTTTATTGTTTCCAAATCAACTGCAGTCGAGATGCAGTCTTCCTGACTGACATCTGCTCGCGTTTCTACAACAATGCTGCTTATTAACGCAGGATCAAACACAGTTGGCTGAGACGTTTTAGGGCGTGTCCCACCTGTAGTACACTACATTTGACCAAAGCAGTGGTTAAAAGTAGTGCACTACATTTTGACCAAAGCAGTGGTTAAAAGTAGTGCACTATTTGTGCCAGTTGGGATGTGCAACAGTACTGTGGCTATTTCTGGGAAAATACCCGAAAAGTGCTCATTAGCGTGAGATGTAACAGGTCTTTAGATGCAGACTGCAAACCCTGCCCCTGACCCACTGATTGGTTGGTAACAAATGGTGTCCTATTCCGTACACTGCTTTTGCCTATATTAAATGATTCTGTGGCATTTGGTGCTTTGCTTCTCAGTCTGTAGTCATAACCAGTCATCAGACTTCTACAGGCCGGTTGGCCTCTTATAACAACACATTAGCAAGTGAGCCTTTATTGTATGCATTAGGGATGTGCATGACAAATATTTTTACTATTTATAATTCCTCAGCTTTTGTCATTGAATTTAATAGTCGACCCCACCCACTGGTGCCAAAAAAGAGAGGTACTAAATGGGAATTAAAGATTTTAAATTGTACTCTGTTAAGCAATAAATTCTGTTAAGCAAAAAAATTGTTAACAACCTGTAACGTTTTTGTATGAACAATAAGTGTAGATATACTTTTACTCGGGAGACATTCATATTTAGAAATGTTTGCAGTTTTTGCAAGTCATGGAGCCTTGGCTTCTTTGGATTTTCATCTTGCCAGCATAACCACCACATTATTCTGTAGGACACCCCCTGGGAATAGATATCCACACCCAGGGGGCAGTAGTTGAGAGCTTCACTCAGAGAACAGTTCCGTAGTGGTCTCAGAATAGAACCTTATTCCTTTCATACGGTAGTGCAATACTCTTGAGCAGAACCATCCAAAGTAGTGAATTGTCCAGGGAATATGGTGCCAGTTAGCTGGGTCTGGTAAATCCATTAATCCATTCAGATAGGCAGGTAGTCTGTGTCAAGCCAAGACAAGCCCTCTGGTGCTTTAAATTTGAAACCTTGTGACTCAATCTGAATAACTGAAATGTGACCTCATCTTCAGAGTTCCCCAGTCAGGTCGGTCTATGCGATTGCATTTAATATACACACACTGAGGCTGCAGGTAAATACAGCACCCAGCACATGTTGTAAAGTTAACAGTGTTATGATTAAGAGTCTAGCCAGGGGTATTTTGGTAGTGTATGTTGTTACAGCTGTCTGTTAGCGACACCTAGCTTGAGGGTGGCCTGAAAGTTTTTGACATTATGTCGCTTTTCTACACATTACTTAGAAGATATTTTGCTATTAGTTTTGTCATTTTCATTTGATATCTTAGTAAGAATGAATAGCAAATTGTATTGGGGCGCCCTGTAGGTCAGAGCGTCTATATACATGCCTTATGAACCTTGTCTGCATTTGACCAGGATTGCTGCAAGTTTGCAAATCTATTATGTTTGTGTGGGGCCCCTTGCAGCCTGAGGGTCCTGGACTTATTTGGCCTATGTTGTGGCCCAGCCCTGCATACGGCCCTCACACGACTATATCTCTGTCAACGATTTTCACTCAATACTGTTCTGATTTACATAAAAGCAAAAGTTTCTGCCTAATGACCGCTCCACAGACTGTGCAAACAGAGCAGAGTACAGCAGTGTTGTTTCACATCTCAAAATTTACCTCACAAATTGTTTCTTGCAAATCTGTGAGGGGAGGGTTGTTGCTTGGTTCCAGATCTTTAGGCTCGGCCAGTGGTTTCAAACATATCCTCATAGACCCTTAGGCATCTCATGCATTAAAACACTTCCAGAGCAAGCACACGTAATTAGATATGTTAACTAGTCATTAAGCTATTGATTAGTGAATCAGATTAGTTCAGGGCTTCAACATTGCTGTGAAATATGTAGGGGTTCCCAAAGGAAGGTTTGAGAACCGGCTAAGCTAAGTAACCAATTTAGCATTAATTAACAGAGGTTGTACCGGCAAATATGATAATATTTTAGTGTATAGGTTTTCTGAATAAATCTTTTTCACATAGAGATGTGGGTTGCTAAGCAGCTTGCTAAGTTATGCTTTGAAAGACATGTTTTCTTTGATTTCACAACAAATGACAAGACAAAGACAGCCTAACATCGCTATCGTCCTCTAGTTCATGGTACTTGCATGGTATAAAATAAAGGCGGCTGTAGGTGTTATCTCTGAAGCACCAACCCCTCAGTCACAACTAATGCATTACTGATCAAAACTGCATGCATCATTTGCGCATTTGTGCAACAAAAGTTCAACCTTCCCCTTTGCTAACATTTGTGCCAATCTGTTTACATTAATTGTGATGAGACGACAGATGAATCCAATACCTCACATGACAGACTGCAACTGGCTGCAGCACAATGATACAAAAAAAGGTTTGGTGTAACAAATTGCAATATCACAATGGGTCGACTAACAGAATGAAAACAATACCACTTAAATCTAAAATTGATGCTTTGTAAATACTATCCCGTTTCCAAAAATGTTGGGACGTAGTGTCAAATGTAAAAAAAAATCTGAATTCAATGTTGTGAAAATCATTTAAAATCCTATGTTCAGTAGAAATAGTAAATAGGCAACACACTAAATGTTGAAACCAATAAATAATATTTTGTCTTAAAATATATGCCCACTTTGAATATGATGCCAGCAATACTTTTCAAAAAAGCTGGGACAGGGGCAACAAAAGACTGGAAATGCTGTGTAATGCTAAAAAAAGACCTTGTGGAACATCTCACAAGTAATTAGGTTTATTGGAAACAGGTCAGTACCATGTTTGGATTTAAAAACAGCATCTCATAGAGGATAGAGTCTTTCAGAAGTAAAGATGGGGAGGGGTTCATCCATGATAGACTGCGCTGGCAAATAGTGTAACAGTTTCTGAATGTAAAATTGCATAGTTTGGGGATCATCTACAGTACATAACATTATTTTTGGGAATCATAGACGATGCATCCTGTCTCCAGTCCAGACCTGTCACCCATTGAAAACATGCAACACATCAGCTCTTTTGACAATACAGTTAGCATGCACCTGTCCTACCTTTTTTGAAATGTGAAGCTGTATCAATTTAACACCCTAAATTCCTTATAGCACAGCTCTACCAGGAGCCATGGATCTTACCTGTCATTTAATGACCTTGGACCAGCTACAGAGAAACCAACTCGATACTAGTCCAGGGAGACACCATGACAAAAACACATCCCAAATCAACCCAATGTTAGCACAGGCCACCATAAGTTTAAATGAGGTGACAGGGTCCTGGGACAGCGAATAGGACGAAAATGAATAGGATGACACTCATGTCCGCCATGAGAGAGAGGAGAATTTAACCATGGCTGGTTAGAGGAAGGTCCATGTGAGAGACCCTGCATATTTACTACATGTGTTCTATATGTTCCACTCTTTCTGTCTATCTCTCCCGTTTCTCTTTGAAATCTCTTCCTCCATTTTTCGCCAAAGACAGGATGGGAGATTAAAAACATCTCACTGTAATTTCTCTTGGTTTACCGTTGTTGGCTTGTTCTCACTGTGTCTCGTGCTCTCTCACCCATAACCGATAGATTCCATTTGTTGGCTCACAGACAAATGCAGGCGAGACTGGACAATGTTAGTACTCGCACACCACCTACAACCTCCTGGCAACACACACATGCCTAACAAATCCCACTTGAGTGATTTAGTAGGTATCACAGCTTCTGGGGGGGGTGGTTAGATTTTCTACAGTCTACGTTTTATTGCATGAATCGTAAATGATACCAATACATTTAACATTTAACTTGAACTAGTTCAAAGTCAGCTACATTGAAAAAAAGGTTTTAAATAATGGAGATGGAAAGTTTGGAAAGGCAGCTAACACTGCAGACAGCTGTATGATTGTAACAGAGATTTAGGCAATGTTTTGAATGGGATAGTAATTATAATTGTAAAATATTCTGTTTGCTGGCAATTTCTCTTAATACTTGACATTTGTATAAGCTATTTGAGCCCCAGATAAGGGGCAGGGTTTCAGCATGTCTATGTTTGTGTCGACGACACCGGTTTGTTTCAATGCCACCACCTGTCCCCCAGTGAGTCCTGTCCGGTACAGCAGAACGGCCTCTTCTACCGGCCTCGTCTGCATGTCAACTGGCACCTAATTGACAACATAATGCTCTCAATTTGACCAGATCAATTTTTGCTCCAGGTAAAATTGTAATATATATGGAATGGGGTATGATTTAGGAAGCAACAGCAAGCTGCAGTCCAGACAGGCTTGGTGTTCTCTCTTCTCAAAGGAATCATTCTGACCCTCATTTACATTCAATGTTTATTACGGTGGTACCCTCACCTGACAGATACCATTTCTCACACACCTTGTCGGTTCCCTCTTTTTTTGTCTCACTCGCCTCCATTTTCCTTCCTTGCTCAGCACGGTTGGATGAGCAAGTGTTTTCCAATCCAAGAATCCTGGACCACGGCCTTTATTTAACACAGCAACCCAAACGGAACCCAGTTAGTTTAGTGCAGCACATCTGACTGGGTCCAGCACAGGTCATGTCAAAATGAGCACACTGTATAGTGAATCGGTTGACATTTAGGGCTCACATGAGAACTGAGCCATGTGACCAGCCGAGGTGGAAATTGTTTTCCCGGTTTGCGAAAAGACAAATTGCAAGGTCAATTAGTTGGATTTCTGTCTAGGTCAGCAGGCCACAGTGGTGAAGAGAGAGGGTAACATTCTTGATTACGGTTTGTCAAGTTCCTTTGAAAGTATGCAAGTCCCCTGCAGCACCCACACGCCCTCATTTCCAGCTTCTCTCCTCCTTTCTTTCCCTACCTCTGATTTTGTCCCCCCATGGACCCGTTTCTTAGAAATGCTCCATCAGCCAGATGTTGAAATGTTGGCCATTTCCTATGTCAACAGTCACCAGGCAGACCAACCATAACTGATTAATGTCCTTTGACCTCTCTACCCCTATCTTTTCCTTCCTCTTTCTCTCTATTCCTCTTTTCCTCCTCTCTTACTCTGCCCTTTCTGTCTGCTTTCCCCTTTCACATGTTTCCTCACTACCCTAATGCTTTGCTGTTCTGGGCTTTGGTGCTGACCATTATCTCTCTCATCCCTCTCTCTGTGTATTGTCACCTTAGACTACTGGGCAGAGTACTCGGTCAAACACTGACATCAAACAGGCTGGCCTGAATGCTTTCCTGCTACACTCCCTTCTGCTACCATGCCAAGACCAGTCACAGGAATATGTCAATGTTTCCTTTGCTATGAGGGGAAAAAACGTCTGTTAGTCAGACAACTCGCTAATCGATTCATCTCTGGCGAGCTGTCGCTGACCCCTCACTTGCATTCATGCTGCAAACACGGGGCCTATTCCTTGTTTATGCAAGCGAAAACATGAATCATTATTTATTATCTGTGTATAATAATAGTGGGGAAACCAGACACAGCAGTAATACGTCGTCCCTGTTTTAAGATATCGAGTCTAGCTTTAAACTAATGAGTAGATAAGAGAAGGGACTTCAAGATGCAGAGGTAGTCTTTGCCCCCTCGCTGGAAATCAGCATGAAGTAGAAAAATGTTGAACTCTCAACTGTCGCTGCCGCTAGGAGATTTTATCTCATTGGAAATGAATGGGAGCGTGTCTCTTTGCGGCGCTAGTGTGCACGGGGCGCCACAGCTACGCTGGCGTTAGATCACCCTACTGGGCCGCCGGAAAGGTTGGACAGATAAAGAGAGCAAGATGGACAAGTGGACAAACTATACGACAATGCCGGCTCTGAGGCATGTTTTGCCAATTTGACAGTAATGTTAAAACACTTGTAGTCAAAATAATCTTAAAGGGACATTCAGAAACGTATGGACAACAGTGGTCCTTTTGAATTGTTGTGAGACCAAACCAATGCGTTTTGGTCCTTAGTCTTAATCAAGGTCATGATACATTTTCTAAGTGACATTATTTGGATCAAGATGAAAGGTGAAAGCCTCTCTCCATGTGTATTACTCACTACATAGCCTCTAAACACAGTGTTTTGTTTTCCCAGGTCTTTAAAGGAGAATTTCAGCTACCTGATTTTCTAAGAGAACAATCACAGGTACAGTAGCCATTCTGCCTGTAGTTCTGTTCTGCTGCGTCTTTATTTCCCAAATTCCACTTTTTTATATTTTTTATATATCATTACGTTTTTGACTGATTTTGTTGTAACCACCATCTAGTTGGTCTTAGTGGGCAAATGGTGGCCTGCATTTGTTAGAAATCTGGTAATGTTTTTCCATCTGCTTTTAGTTATTAAATTATTTTGTCAAATTCTTTTGGTTGTGACATGCTGCCTGCTAGCTTTCCTTGCCTCACCTCACCATCCGCAGAACTGTAGTCTGACTTGTGTTATCCGGTCTAATTTCGCAACTTTTCTTCATGTTTTTGGAATGTGTCTTCTCACATTAGTGGTTAGTGCGCCAGCCCCATTTTTCAGTTTTTCCTTGTTGATTTGGAGACTAACTCAGGTCATGCACTCTTTAGTGGAAGGAGCACTTCTGCCACCATGTGGCCGCCACCCCACATGACAGGCAGCAATGCAGGTCAAATCAATCTGATTTCTGTAGGCATGCGTTCATGCAGGTGTGCGTGTTGCAAGTGTGAAACTAAAGCCAAGACGAATTGGACTTCTTTCAACTGATCATACTGTTGGCAGACAAGTTCATTTTGAGTACAGAACAAACTCCCACACTGATATCATTCCTGCCCCTCCCTAGAATGAGATGTCACACTCCTGCAGTCCCCAGATGATTCCATAATGGTAAAAAGTCTAACAAATGTGTTTTTCTCCCTGCAGCTTCAGAAGACGCCAGAAAAGCCCAACCCTAGTTAGGAAAAACGGGGGGGGGGGGCATTACCACACAGGTGGGTCAATCTCTCACTCTTATTCCCTGTACAAGGCCTATGGGCCCTGGTCAAATGTGGTACACTACATAGGGAGTCAGAATTTACCTACCGTAGATGCTTCGCATAAAATATTGTTTCCTGAACTTCTTGTGTGGCCAGCTATTTGACCGATTCAGGAAAGATTTTAAAAAATGGCAGTTATAACAAATGACTGGATAGAAAGGGCATGTTTTAACTGAACCTATGTTGTCTTCACTCTAGAATTTTCTTGAAGATGGAAAGAGCAGCAGCTTGAGTGCTGTCTAATGGTTCGTCATCAATCCTTTGTCTTAAATAGTTCACTACTTTTAAGCGTTTAATCAGAGCCTTTCTGTTTCTATTGATTGTGAAACCGCTTCTGTATGTGCTAGACTTTTAACGCTGAATGTGTCATGTGTTTGTGTTTCAGAGTCAGATATGGGGTACGGAGGAACAGAGGATGGAAATTAATACTTGCACCACTACCTTTTTGGGGACCTCAGTGCTTTTCTGTGGAGACTCACACAAGACACAAAAGTGTGTGCTATCTTGACTGGATATTACCTTTTTACACACACACACACACACACACACACACACACACACACACACACACGTGTTTGCCTGTGTTTGTGGGGATCGAACCAGCCTGCCTCTGTGGAGAACTTTTGGCCTTTGATGTCGTACTGTAAACTAATGATGCGTTTGTCACAAATGTGACCATAGAATGTCAATTTTGCTGTTTTAATTTCTCACATCTTGTTCATCTTAAACAAATGATTTCTCCTGGTTATATACAAACCTGTGATTCTGTTGTAAGAAACTGCAGTGGACATAATGAACCATTTTAAAAGGAAGTACAATATTTATGGATGAAAGTTAAATTTTCAAAAATGCAATATCTATTTTCATGTTAGTTTTTTTCTTCTTCATGCCTTCGTATCGTGCAATTCCATGGGTACTGAATGAAGTACAAGGTCTCAGTATTGACAGTGATAAAAATAGCTTTTTGTAAGTTGTGTTCACTGTGTTTCATTGCGAATGGGAGATTCTGCTGTATGGTGATTTGTGAAAGAGGATGGTGTGGATGTAACCAGAGATAGGTTTAGCTGTCAAAAGTTGTGTGCTATAGGAAGAATAAGGCACCATTAAAGCCACAACCTGAATGTTCTTAATGAGTTGGAAAAACTGCCACCTCTCGTTATTAAAATTGTTTAATAATATGGAACAACCTTTATAGTAATACATTACATTCAAGGCAAAAGATACATCCTTTGACATACAATACATACTCTGCAAGCCAAATGTTGGCTTTTCAAAAGAAAATATATTTAGATTTTTTTTATTACTTTTTTTTATCATCAGTGCATAACATTTAGAGAAAAACACATAACAGTCAGCAAAGTGTAACAAGGCTCCACACATTCACTTATACACAGCAATCGGCATTCTCAAATACACACTCCTCTACAACAAACATAAAAAATATACTCTAAAATCCTTTTTATCCTCATACCATCATCATAGAAAGTGGGATTTTTTTCAGTTTTCATGATATTTACAGAAGTATTGACTTGAGATGCACAGATTCTCAAACAACAGAAAATGCACAGTAGTTATAATGTAGACTTAAACAGCGCGATTTAAAAAAATATTTTTCAACACCTATTAAACAGTCTTCGAGATACAGTATGAAATTGCACGTTATCATCGTTGTCATGCCACAGAGAGTGCTGTTTTGAGGCTTTGGTACACAGTCCTGATTGGAAGAAAATAGCTAGCACTCCTAAGGGCCTCAAACACTGAATTTGCTAGTTTTAGCAGCGTAAAGGCTCAATTCGATCAGACGCACTTCAGCCGACAGCCGGGTGGCGCTTATTTTGGCCATCTCAGAAGTGGAAATGCGTCATAGCCGTTCAAAACCACAAGCTGCTTCCTGCACCTATTGCGGACATTGCCGTTAGACCACCTGATTGAGAAATCTGACAAATCCAATGCAGATATGTTAATAACCAAGTGTGGAGGCAGCAATTACCAGTTTAAGTAACATGCGTTTAACTTGAGAATCATTAACGGTCAACAAGCTACATAAGAAAAATGTCAATAGATTGCTTTTATTATACATGTTTGCTGCATTTACTGTTACTGCGGTAATAATAGTACTTAAGTAATTTAATATCTAGTGTCAGTTATGATGGGCAGTTATGATGACAAAAGTGATTAGACTGTCATTCCAGTTGTAAGTGATGAATACCACCTTCCCACTTGGTTATCATTGAAGCATAAGTAGACAGCTCTGAAAGTTTTTTTTGCATGCACACAATATTAATTTTTTAGAATACTCAGATAAGTATAAATAGTTAAGTTAAAACGCATACATGCTTTTCAAGAAGAACATTTTCCCTAACAATCTTCCCTAAAAAAAAGATGAAAAGGAAAGGAAAAAATTATCTTGCACAGTGACTATGTGTTTTTGGGAAGTCCATTTGATTGTTTGGATGTGTAGGTAATAAATCTCTTTCTAAAAGGCATATTTTCATACACTTCACACAAATGAGTAGCCTTGCGCTGCTGGTGCTAGCATATGCGCAGTTTAAACAGACCTGTTTGAACTCTGATGAAGGTATTGATGCCCTAGTAATTCAATTCATAAGATTGCTTCATATGTTGAAATTGATGTACGCTTACTATTCTAGGATAATGACCGTAGCCCCAATAAATATTTGTAGTAAGAGTAGAATGACAGTGTTCCACAATATTTTCTACCTACACATATTATGGGGCAGCGCTAAACTTGGGGTAAAACAGGTACAGGAACTCACAAATCGCACATTAGACAATGTTTATAAAAATGTATGGGATAATAAGGCTTGTTACGTTAAAGTAGCATATCCAAGATGCCCCAGCAAACTATATGCAGCTATTCTATTTCTAGTGTGGAGTGGAAAAGCTTCCCTCTCCTCCATCAGTATCACTAAGAGATGTAGTTTCCTCAAGCACATAATTCATGGCAGGTAAAATCCCTCTGTCATTTCCTGGTTGCTAAAATGAAATATGTTTCCAAAAAAGTTGGGACGCAGTGTAAAATAGAAATTTATAGTGCAATGATGTGCAAAAAATGAAAGCCTAACCCTATATTCTATAGAACAGTGTTTCCCAACCCTTCTCCTGGAGGCACCTCATCCTGCATGTTTTAGATCTCTCCCAGCCCTAACATACCTGATGTAGCTCATCGAGGACTTGATAATGAGCTGATCATTTGAATCAGGTGTGACAGAGCAAGGAGAGATCTAAAACATGCAGGGAGGGGCACCTCCAGGATCAAGGAGTAAAAAGACAACATATCCAATGTTGAAACTGAGAAATGTTTTTTTGTGAAATATGTACGCCCACTTGGAATTTGATGCCAGCAACATGTTTCACAAATGCTGGGACATGGGCAACAAATAACTGGAAAGTGGTGTAATGCTAAATATATACATGGTGGAATATCTCACAATTAGGTTCATTGGCACCACACCAGAAACATGACTGGATATAAAAAGTAGCACCCCAGAGAGGATAAGTCTTTCAGAAGTAGAGATCAGTTCACATAAAGGAGAGTTCACAATTCTGTGAAAGACTCTGCAGGCAAATAGTGCAGCAATATAATAATAACGTTTCTCAATGTAAAATTGCAAAGAGTTTGGGGATCTCATCATCTACAGTATATAATATTATTAAAAGAAGTAGAAATGGCTGCGTGGGCTCAAGAACACTTCCGAAAACCACTGTCTGTGAAAACAGGATGTCGCTGCATCCATAAATGCAATTTAAAACTCTAACATGCAAAGAGACCAGATCCAGAAATGCCTGAGCACATTCAAGATGGACTGAGGCGAAATGGAAAACTGTCCAATTGTCTGACAAATCAAAATGTGAATTATTCTTTGGTAATCATTGAATGCTGTGTCCTCCGGACTAAAGTGGAGAGGGACTATATGGCTTGGTATCAGCGCACAGTTCAAAAGCCAGCATCTGTCTTGGTATGGGGGTGCATATGGCATGGGTGACTTGCACATCTGTGAAGGCACCATTAATGTTGAACAATATATTCAGGATTTGGAGCAACATATGCTGCAATCCAGACATCTTTGTCAGGGAAGGCCTTGCTTAGTTTACCAAACAACATTCTGCACAAATTACAACAGCCTGGCTCTGTAGTAAAAGAGTCCCTACAAAGTAGACCCTGAACTGTTGAGCCACTGAATTCCTATATTGAGCAATAATGGGAAAACATTTCAAATTTAAAACTACAGCAATTGGTCTCCTCAGTTCCCAAATGCTAACAGCATATTGTTAAAAGAGGTGATCACCGCTTCTTTTAACAATACATATAACATGCACATGTCCTAACATTTTTGAAATGTGAAGCTGGCATCAAAATCAAAATGTATTTTTCGAAAAACAATAACATTTCTCGGTTTCAACATTTGATATGTTGTCTTTTTAAAATGTTCTATTCAATACAGGGATAAATGATTAGCATATTATTGTATTTTATTTTATTAACATTTTACGCAGCACCCCAACTTTGGATGCAGGGTTATATTATTTTTGTTGCCCGTCTAAGCTGATCAACAGAAACTGAAAGTAATAGCGCAAGTTTTAAAGACAAGTGTGGGGAGCAAGGTTAAGAATTATTTTATTTTAAGTATGGGGGATATTTGGGATATTTGGTTTCAACGCCATTCTAGATATTTCTCTCTCAAAGAAGCATTTTAAGATTCTCGGCCAATGTTGCTTTCGAACCAAAAATGGTGCTGTCATAATCAAAACCAGTCCCTGGAAATTGTGCACTATATCTTGTAGAATGTGCTGACATGCCCTGTGTCATCAAAATCCTTCTTTTAGGAAAATGGAGTAAATGAATACACAAAATAAAGTAGCCAAATGGCTTATGTGATGTTGCACATTTGTGTCTTATTATTTGTATAATTGACACAAAAATTAAGAGCTCAAAAAAACAAAAAAACAACTGCCGTTATGTGGATGATTACAGCACCGGCTGAAGCTCATTCCATTTGAATTGAGCCATATAACACAGCTCACCCCTGAACAGAAAAACAAGGGAAATTTGTTTCAATCATACATCAGGGCACAAAGCTCGAATTTTTATTATACAGCACCTGCTGTGGATCTGTTGTGATATGTCATAGTGGTAATCCTAAATCTGTAATGCAATGGGTAAAAAAAAATATATATATATCTTTTAAATATTTGGACACATATGAGCTATATTGCAACCTCATTCACTGATAAACAGATTACACAAAAAAGAAATTGTGATCAAAGAAAATCGCTAAAATTAGAGTGAAGGTCACCAAAACAGGTGCGAAAGAACATCAAACTAACCATAAAGCATGGTGGCGGTAGCAATTTGGGTGGGGCTGCTTTGCTTCTTCAGGGCTCGATGGTCCAAACTGCCATTTGAGTCAATCAGGAATTCCATATTGAACCAAAGAATTCTTGTGAGGCCTTCTGTAAAAAAAACTGAAGCTGAAATGGACATGGATGTTGCAACAGCCAATGCCAATGAGCCAAAACACATAATCAAAGCAACAACAGTGTGGCTCTTTAAAAGAAAAGCCTTATATCTTCGATCTGATAAGAAGTAGGCTTGAGAAACTTATCACAACACAGATGTGCTGACTAACCCTGAACAACGGTCCATAGATAGGACGTGTTGCCTGATACTGATGTGCCCCACACATCCTGTCCATACCTCCTGCTAGGAGTTGCACATGTGACTGTCACAGGCTCTATGGATAGGACCATTGACCATAGGTTGGAACATACCATACAAGGGTCTTTTGTAAGATAGACCTTTCTTATTGGATGGTATTTGATTGTGTAATGGCTGGTTATGACCATTGGCCAACTCCCTTGTATCCTGGTATATAGATTGTGTTCATTCTGTATTCATTGGAGAAAAAAGAAAGAACTATGGAAGGTTAACATCGTTGTCTCATGCTAAATAGAGATGTCTCTCCCCAGACTTTAGGTTGCATTCATTTTGTTAATTGATATCAAATTAACGGAAGCCAACAGATCCTATAGAAATGCTTTTTCTGAAACTCTCGAACACGACACAATTTAACCAGCGCTGTAAGTGGACAGTTACAAGAAACAGCTCCATGAAGTTTCAGCTAAAGGGTGCAACACTTGCAATTGAAGCTCAGGTTATAATTTTTATCTTGCACCATGAAACTGCATACTTTAGATTCTTTTAATTCAGATTTTTTTATTGTTATATATAAAATTTGGTCACTTTCATCGATAGTGTTGAGGTGAAGACAAAATGTCCATGTTTCCAATTATGTAAAAAAAACATACAAACACCTTTTCACATAAGTGTATAACTTCTCTCCAAAGCGATGGCCAGTCTTCCACTCCCCACTCCAACCTGTCCACCTGTGTGTCCCCTCTGTCATTTCATAATGTCTCAGTAGTGTCAGAATACAACCCCTCACCCACATACACAAAAAACTAATAGATAATGCTTTGTATTATTATAATAATTAGACAATTTAATTTAGGGTACTCAACATAGGATTTAATTTAGAAAGAGAAAATAAAACACTACCAATCTGTCAGTCAGCGACATCCATCCCGAAAGAAGAGCTGGGTTGGCCCCCTTGGCAGCACCTCCACCCCACTAAAAAGCACTCTGATCTGGGGAAGTATTGGGGCTTCATAGCTACAGTACCAACCAGGGCAAAACTCACAACAAAGTGCAACAAAGTTGATCGGGTCATGGACGTACAGTGTATTAGTACATAAGAAAGGCAACATCTGAAGAATCAATAAAAATAAATGTATCTAAGAACTATAAAGCAAGGTTATAAAGGAACAATCTAGTGGGAACTTAGGATAGTTAAGAATTAAAAAGGTAGCAGAAGACAGACTTTCAAGACAAATGCCTTTATAGTTATATAAATACATTACGAAAAGGTCAGAAAGTTGGCACAGTCCATTTGGTCACTGAATAAAGGCTTCTTCTTCGTGGCTGAGTTGGTACTAATCTTCTTTGTAATACCGCTTATGGGAAATCCATAATAGCCTATGTGCGCTAGTGACCTCAAGAGGCCTCTAATGGCAGTGCACTGTGCACACTGGTTTTATATACTTGATTAAACCACACTCAAGTCTCTGTGCTAATTACTTGGTCATTCATTCCCAATGTTGTGTCGCTTAAAAGTGAAGTCACGCTTGATAAAGCAGCATTCATATAGCATGTGCTTTTAGCCAATCCACCAATTTGACTCTCAAAGAAATCTCAATCTTAATGATTGGACTCCAATACTTGAGTCTCTGAGGGCAAGTGCAAGACTTCTGGACTAACAATGGTGCACTTGTTTGGTCGGTGTGTATGGGTGAGTGCATGCCATTTGCACGTGCACAGTGGAGGATTCATAAGGTACAGCGGATGGGCAGTCACAGTGGGATCAATGTAACAAGCATGCAGACAACTCCAAAGGTCGGACAACAACCAGTGCCTGTGGTACCGGGTGCTTGTAAACAACATCTAGACTAGAGTGAGACCTAGACCAGTATCTGGACAGATTTGGACTGGGGGATTTAAGCCAAGACTATTGAAAACCAAACTAAACAGCCAAGAATGCGCCTTTTTGGATAATACGCGATTGAGCTAATCGAATGAATGGCCTCTCCACGAATGGGGGAGACGTGTCTTTAGAAGGCACATTGTCGGCTGTCTTGTTTCGAAATGCAGCTATAGATTAAATTCCTGGACCGGGAACCAGTTTCAGAACCAGCCCGGTGTTGGACCTATCAAGCCTTCTCCTTAACCTCTATGCAGTTTAACGTCCCTCTCCACCCTTATTCACTCTTCATCCAGGGTATTCTCTCTTCATCCAGGGTATTCTCTCTTCATCCAGGGTATTCTCTCTTCATCCAGGGTATTCTCTCTTCATCCAGGGTATTCTCTCTTCATCCAGGGTATTCTCTCTTCATCCAGGGTATTCTCTCTTCATCCAGGGTATTCTCTCTTCAGGGAAAGAGCTCTTCATCCAGGGTATTCTCTCTTCATCCAGGGTATTCTCTCTTCATCCAGGCTATTCTCTCTTCATCAAGGCTATTCTCTCTTCATCAAGGCTATTCTCTCTTCATCAAGGCTATTCTCTCTTCATCAAGGCTATTCTCTCTTCATCAAGGCTATTCTCTCTTCATCAAGGCTATTCTCTCTTCATCAAGGCTATTCTCTCTTCATCCAGGGTATTCTCTCTTCACCCAGGCAATTCTCTCTTCATCCAAGCTATTCTCTCTTCATCCAAGCTCGGTTGGCCAAATGGAGCCTTCGCCAGTCTGACTGGAGGCCACATGTTCCTGTCTTTTCCCCAAGGTGGCGATGCATGAAGAAAGGTTAGATAGAGAAGCTATGCCAATTGATGATGACAGGTGTGTGGAATGAGAGGGGGGTTGCAGGGATGTTCTCTGGCTCCTTCCCCTCTCTTTTAATCTCATTTTCTTCTCTGGCTCCTTCCCCTCTCTGTTCATCTCATCTTCTTCCTCTCTGGCTCCTCCCCCTCCATTTTTCTCATCCTCTTTCTCTCAGGCTCCTCCCCCTCTCTGTTAATCTCATTTACTTCCTCTCTGGCCTTCCTCTTCCGTTATATCACTTGTTCTCGATGAGAGACTGGACCTTGTGTACTAACTCTCTGGCAATCAGAAGGATGTGCTGCACGTCATGGCGCTCAGCCATCTCTGTTAAACACACACACGCAGACACACACAATCAGTAATGAGCACTATTCCTTTCTACTCAGTCCTACCCTACAAAATCACATTTCACCACATTTTCAAAGTAGTAAAACCTATTCCCAGGTGCCAAATACATTGTGCACAGTGGTCCGCAGTAGGCCTTTGACAGGGTCTGGGAATGGGACAGACTGAATATATACTGCCTTCCGAATTCCGAAATGTGTCCTCTCTCCATTCAGAATTGATTATGCTCCCTGTCTGGCTTTATGGTAAAAATAAGCTGGACAGTGTCAAAACACTTTAGAAGTTTAGGTCTATGTACAGTTGCACATTGTTCTGATTACAGCTCTGGAAATAAG
This sequence comes from Esox niger, assembly GCA_016801105.1. NCBI lineage: Eukaryota > Metazoa > Chordata > Actinopteri > Esociformes > Esocidae > Esox > Esox niger. The sequence goes on along the minus strand of JACXGJ010002708.1, from coordinate 22,027 downwards.
TTAAGAGACCACTGAACCTTTTTCTTTCTTTTCTCCCAAAAAAAGTTGAAAAGGAAAGTTTTGAGTGAGGAACAGATGCGTTCAATTTGCAGGGGTCTCTAAATTTTAACCCTTCTGTTCCTCACTCAAACTTTTTTGGAAAGGAAAGAAAAAGTGCACTGGTGCACTTGTGTCTTAATTTTTTCCAGAGTTGTATTGTAATTTTAAGGTAAATTCATAATTTATTTTTGTTAATTAAATCACCCACAGCACAAATTGGATCCCCTTGGCGACCAAGTCCCAGCCACAAGCCATGTGTTTGATGTTTTGGAGTGAACCTATTCAACACCTCACCGTTGAAGAATTTGATGATATCTGTGAAGTCCATGTTGTTATCTCGAATGATCTCTCTGTACACCTCAACCAGGGCCAGAGCCAGGAACAGGACAAAATGCTTTGAGGAAATACGTGGAGCCACCCAGATCACCTCCCACACCGAAAACACATCCTCATAGAGCAGCTCTGGAGGATTGAAGCACACACACGCACACCACTGAGGAGACATGTCGGATGTGTCTTCTTCATTGTTAAAAGTGGGGAATTCCCCTTTTTATAATTACTTTTTTTAATTTTACCCAGATTTCTTCCCAATTTCATGGACGTAAAACGCTCTATGGAATCGATTGAACTCACAGTTGCCCAAGCCGCAACAAGATGCTAAAGCTTAACAAGGCAAGGCAACCATATTCGATTACTAACTCCCCCCAACACAGATGGTACTGTCCAATTGCACCGCCCTCAATGGAGCCCTGCTAATTTGCAAAAATAATTAGAACCCAGGTCAGACAATGATGCAGTTAACTGCAAGGCAGAGTTTTCATTGGATGAGATGTTGAAGAAAGTAGAAGTGAGGGTGAGCTAAAAAAAAGCTGTGGGCCGGATGTATACCCATGCTTGTACGGGTGATAGTGACAATTTGATTCAATTCAGGACATTTGGTTCCAATTAGGATTCAACCAAACTTGAGATTTAGCGGCAAAAAGTACCTCTTTTGAAGTCCAGCAGGAACCATCGGTAACAGAAGTAAAAGTGGGTGTAGTCTCCATTTTGGTGCATTAACTCAAACAACTCAGAGTCCAGGATCTGATGACATCATCAAACAGAAACCACAGTAGAGGTCAGGTGTCAAGATATGGTAATTAGATGGGTTTTAAGATGGGTGTCTTTATAAGTAAATTAAGACACCTGCGGAAGTAAAAAGTGCTTCCGAAAATTATTTTTGTAGGTAAGTTGGTTGATTAGAACACAACATACCTGAATGAGGGACCTCATGTTGGCAAAGTGTGTGTCCATGGCACCACCATTTGGGAAGTTCTGGCTCATCCTCTTCATTAGTTGGGTGAAGCAGCTGTACGCCAAAAACTCTGAAAGAAGCGAAGAAAGAAGAGTCACCAAATGCTCTGGGGCAGGCTGTTTGGTCTGGCTATTACAACCAACTGTGTGATAAGGATAAGGGCTAATTGCTAAAAGCTCATTACAAATGAAGATAATTGCATATGCCGAAAATTGGAACAGACTAATCGCTTAAAGCTCATTGCAAATGGGTATAATTGCTAATAACTCACTTTTAGGTCAAAACTAGACAACAATTTATAGCAAGTGTAGCTAACAGCTATTGTTTGGAGTCCTATATTACACCATATTTTCTATTTTGTGAATTGGTCGCAATGCATACGGTGGAATTTTGGAGATAAGCATTGCGTGACTGAGACAAACGTCTTACCATCATCCAGGATGACCATGAGAGGAGCCAGGAGGTCGCACATGCCCTGGACATAACCAACTTCCAGATGCTCCCACACATAGCTGGGAAAGTGGAAATACAGCAAATGATGAGACACAGGAGCGAAATTGCGGCTGCAGTTGTGTGCTTGCATGTGTACACGTGTGTACCTGCACATGATGTTGCGCAGTTTCTCCAGGTTTTCGGTGGTAAAGTAGTAGTAGTTACGATCGCAACGCTGGACATCCTTGTCTATCCGATGGAGATTCAGAGCCACTGTATCCAACAATTCAATCTACATACACAGCACAGAGGGAACAACCTCACTAATTCATTCGGTTAAAAATCTTCTCACCCAATTTCTGGGTGTCCAATGCGCAATTGCCTAAAAGAAATTGCCCAATTGGCTTCGTTGCTTATTGTTTTTTGGCATGTATGTTTGTAGTGTTCGTGTATGCACAAGACAGCTGTCAGTGTGCAGATATTGACTGGCCAAATCAAACACCAGATCTGAATCCAACTGAACATGCCATGCTTTTCCCCAGCTCTGGGAAGGGGATAGAGGAAGAGAGGGAGAGAGAAGAGAGGAAGAGACTGGGGGAGAGAGGGAGGGAAAGGCAGGAAGTATGAAAGGGGTGCTATAACCCAATTCACAGCCCAGAGCACTGCAGTGTCCCTGCAACCAAGGGGCCAACATCACAGTAAGACCACCCATCCTTCAGGCTGTGGGACTTAGTCAGTCCCAGAGTACCCATCACATACATTTAGCTGTAACCCCAGACAAGCACATCTGATTCACCCAGACAACTTATCATCAGTCTGTCAAATTAGTTGAGTCAGGTGATTTTGTGGAAAAGGGACAATTGGGGTTTGTCAATCCATCCATCCCTTTTGACAATATTTGAGTTTGATACATTGTAACAGTGCTCTCAAACTAAACGGTTGACCACAAGACCAAGTCAACTTAGTTTTGTTGGGATACAATTATTGGTGGGAGCAATTATTGACGAAGTAGAACAGAAAACCATCAGGCTTTGGATTTTAGGGAAAGAGCTCAGTACCATTGTACATGTGTATATTTTTTTGTACGCACTCCATCTGCAAGTGCAAGTACCTTCTATTGCAGACTTATCTCACTGAGGTCCTAATCTTTTCTTTTTTCTTTCATTTTGTGTCCAATTAAGATTTAAACAACCAGGTTATGGGGGATCCTAAGCTATTACTGACCTTAATTGATCAATCACCTACAAGATAGGAGAGAAAACACCCTACCTCGAAGTTTTCTAGTGTGTGTATGAATACCGTGTAGGAGGAAAGTGAAGGCGGTATCCCCTCGGTCGTTTCAGTCCCGCTGGTCATCAGCCTATCCAGCTGACTGCACAGCTTCTCTTCACTCAAAGAGTCATCACACCCCAGGGAGGGTGTGCATATCTGAGCTTCATCCTCAGGCCCCACTTCCTCCTCCATGCTCTGTCCGTCGTCGATGGAGGAGAGGATCTGGGAGTGTCCGGAGGCAACGGAATAGTTCCGGGAGGACGGGAGGCCGGAGTCGGGGGAGTCGAACTCCACTAGAGGTCGCTCATCAGGCGCTAGCACCCCAGAAGCAGGCGGGACCACTGTGGAGTGGCCGGGGGTGTTGTCTCCTCCACTCCCTGGAGTGTCCTGACCCCCGGCGTCAGCATCATCTACTGACATGAACACCTGGGGGTGGAGAAAGGAGACAAAGGGTTTGATTCTTTTTTTAAACATACAGTTGTAGGCGTTTGTACAGACAGCAACACAAGGACTGGCTGCTCATATGACTTTATATATTATATTAAAAACAATATCAAACTTCCCAAATCACCTCATTGCTGAGGGTGGAGTCTCTGTGTATGAGTCGGAGGACATGGCTGTCTATGCTGCTTCCTGAAGACAGCTTAGCGAAGATGGCTGATTGCATCTCCTTCTCCCTCTGCTTGACGATCACCTCACAGGCCTTCCACTCCTTCATCACCTGCTGGTAGCGTGTTCTGATCTTTTCATCAATCTACAGACAAACATTAAGATTATATTTGAATCAGCTGGGACACATTCTTTTCAGATTGACTAGCTTTGACTATCTAAGTAGAAAGCAGGTACACCAGAGAGAGATCATGGAAGTAGGCTCTCTTCATGTTGTGACAATATCTTGCAACGCTAGCTGACACAGAAATGCAGACCCAAATATAGAGACAGATGGACAGAACAGCAGACAGACAACAAGCGGGCAGACAGACAGGCAGATGGACAGACCAGCAGACAGATGACAGGTAGGCAGACAGACTGATTGAACGACAGACAGGTGTACAGAGAAATAGTCAAACAGACACTTCCAGTTGTGTGGTGTGTTAGTTACTTGGCTCATGTCCTTCTTGCCCATGCCAAATTTGTAGTGGCCTAGCAGAAAGGGCCAGACCTCCTTCCTGATCTCATGTTGCACGCCCCCGTAATACACCAGTCGAAGCAACTCCAACTCCTTGTAGTTCTACACGGGTAACATACATACAGGCAGAGGAGGTGGGGGAAAGTCAGAGGCCGAGAAGGGAGAAAACATACAATATAGGTAAATAAATAAATAAATAGAAAGAGAAAGTCATCTACCAAGACAAAATGATAGGGAGAGACCAAGATAGAACCAGAGACAGAGTGCGTGCGTTTGAATAAGTAATGGTGCATTAATGTCGTTGAGAATGAAAAATGATTACATTTTCTCATCTAATTCTGATGGAGATATTTTATTACTTATCTATTATGCTAGTTCCTTTCACTAGGACTCATTAGAAGTAGATTTGAGATAAAGAGGGATGAGATGTACATTTAAGTCATTTAGCAGACACTCTAATCCAGGGCTTTTCAGAAATGGGAAAGTCCGGTAAGGCAACACGTGATGTCTGACCGGATAATTCAGTAATTGGGGGATGAATACACTCATTGAATTAATATAAATATTTCAGTGCCGTAAACTTCTCTGATCGACACAGTGTCGACACAAAGCATGTTTACTGTACAGCGCTTAGATCGCACTGCTCCCCTCTACAGGACAGAACCAGAAATGACTGCCACCACTTACTACCACCTATCACCTGGCCATCCACCTTGCAGTTTTTTTGTAGCAACAGTTGTTTAAATTGTTAGTGCAATTCAAATGCATTTTACAGTTGAATTTTACTTTGAAAGACTATCAGATACTGACTTGCTTACAGGAAAACAGTATCAGGGCAGAGTCAGCTCAATTCTTTTGGGGGCCCTTTTTTCTGCAACATTATAAAGATAAAGGATTAGATTTTTAAGTTTGAGGTCACTTAAGTTTCCTTATTTTTGAAAGAAAAGCTATTTTTGTTCAGTGAAATAACATCAAATTGATCGGAACTACATGGCAGATAATGTTAATGTTGTAAATGACTATTGTAGTTCGAAACTACTTTTAATGATTTTAAGAGTACAGAGGCCCATTATCAGCAAAAATCTGTTCAGTGTTCCAATGGCACGTTTTGTTTGCTATTCCAAGTAAATCATTTTAAAAGGCTAATTGACCATTTGAAAACCCTTTTGCAGTTATATTAGCACAGCTGAAAATTGTTGTGCTGATTAAAGAAGCAGTAAAACTGTCCTTCTTCAGTTTAATTATGTATCTGGAGCATCAGCAACTCTGGGTTCATTTAAGAGCAGTTGTCTCTTAATTTTAACCCTCAGAAACTACCTTCCTCAAAACCTTCCCATTACAGGACTGTGTTTGACAAGTCATTACAAACAACTTCTCTGTCAGAAGAACAAAATTAAGTGACTTTTGCAAGCTCATACACATTAAATATATGGCAAAAAATAGAAATCCTTAAATGAGTGATATACTTTCTGTGGCTTAGCCACTGAACCTTTAAACCAACTACCTTGCAGTCTTTCTGGTACTTGCTCCAGATATCTTTGCTCAGACCACCTGACGCCTCACAGGGTTTGTCAGGGGGGACGATGTTGTGGTTGACCAATGCTGACAGGTGCGTCCGCACTGTGGACAGATGTCGACAGTATGCCAGCCCTGAGGGGCATAAAGAGGGAGGAGAACAGAGACCGGTCATGTAAATGGAGAGGAGAAATACAGTTCTGTCCATGTCGAACCAGAAACTAAAGGCCTTTTATGGAGCGATTAAAAATCGCTCCATATAAGGCCTAGTGTCTCTTTTAAAATTTCCTTTCCATTTGTGCCCTTTCAACACCTTAATAGCTACATGATGGTGTTCCTAACTAGTCTGACATTAGAATTCTAACAGCGAGTGAGCAGACTCACATCCATAGAAGGCTCGGGATACAATCTGCCTCTTCATATTCTGACACAGCATCTTCAGAGGGATACTGGAACACAACACAAATATCCACACATGGTTAGATTCATGAATACTTCATGTTATGATTTCATTGGTCATTAATTCTTTCACGTTCATTCAGAACTGTGTTCTCACCGGTCGGGAATACAGGTACAGCCCGCTGGGTAATCCAAGGAGACATTACTGTCCCCTGTGGAGCAAGTCTGACATGACGACGCAATGCAGGTGCATTCCGCTGCCTGCTGCCACGACGATGGGCTGCTTCCCGTATAAGCACCCTGTATATCCATCATCTCCCCGTGATCTGAAGGAGAGACGTGGAAAGAGAGGAGAAAGAGAAGGATGGATAGAGGAGGGGGGTGTATAGAAAGAAGGGAGTGAGTGAGGGATGGATTGACAGACGGTTGAAAAGAGAAGGGAAGAAAAGGGGAGAGGCTTGGAATAAGAGATGAAAAAGCAGACAGAGAAGGGTGAAAAGGGGTTGGAAAGAAGAATGAAAAGACAAAAATGGCAAGAGAAGAGAGGGATGTGAGAGGGTGAAGAGATAAATAGAGAAGTGTAAGAAAAGGAAAGAACAAGGTGAGAGATGAATATAGCGGAGAGACAGATCCCATGTTGCTTTGAGACTACAGACACATGAAACCCACCTGTTAAGTCATCCATGAAGTCTCATTAGTTCTGTTACTGCATAAATATATCCGTTTTCTCCTAAGACCTCTAGTCTGGCTAATAACAGTCCTGACGTATTTAAATATTTATTTTATAGGCCATTTATCTTCTTCCCCAGAGTCAGATGGCTAAGTGGACACTAGAGGTGGTTTCTTAAAGCAGTGCTAACTAGAATTTCAGGAATTAGAGCAAACCTTTGATCGTATTTTTAAACAGCAATCAGAGACATAAAAATATTATCCATACAGTATGTACAGTAGTTCTTCTCACTCTGGAAAAGTGGAAATTGACAATTTTACAATGTCTTGTACTATCCCTTTCAGAGACAAACACTACTTTTAACATTAGCTTTTGCAATACAGGCCCTTCAGCTCAACCATGAGATAATATAAGGCACAGAGAGATTTCTCTTTTTATAAATTTTGCACGTGTTTTTATAAAACAAATGGCCCTTTCAAATAGTCTTTAATGTTGTGTACATTGCTTGCATTTATGCATGATGCATACATTTAAAGTATTTATGTGGCTATCCAAGATTTAGACAGACAACATAAAAATACATCATATAGAGAAAAATCAACTAAAACTTGGAGTTGAAGAAGAATACATTTAGGAAGGCGAGTTTTGGAAGCAAGGATGGGAGCAGACACCATGCTGAGGGATTAGGCCAGGCAGGGAGGATGCTGGGAAGAAGTGCTTGGAAAGCCCATTCTGAGAGGAGGGCAGGAAACAATGTACAACTTCACAAATGACTAATGAAAAAAGGGGAAAGGAGAAAGGGAGAAGAGCAGAAAAGGGCAGACACAGACAAGTCAAAGGGCAAATCAGGCCATGCAGGAAGCATAGAGCCAGATCTGGACAACAGAAAAGCCAAACGCTGAACAGATAATAATTATTTTTGAAAACGAACACCAGTTGAGAGTATACCAAATAAATATCAAGAAAGAACCATTATAAACGTCAACATCAAAGAAATGCTCTTCACCTTAATTCTTCAGGGTGAAGCTGAGGACCTGTTATAAATATGAGAAGCTTCTCTTTGGTTGAACCCCCCCCAAAAATCTAGACAATAAAGAATAATCAAACATAAAATGCTGCTGGAAACAGAGACCAGCATTGGACTCCCTATAAACGTTCATTATTTGGGCTATGCGAGTTTAAAATTCAACAGGAATTGATTTTAGGGCTTGGAGTTATGCACCAAATGTAACAATTGTAAAAGGTAGGAACCAAAGTGTGAAAGATTTGTCCTTCCAAGTCTCTACTACTGCGGAACCCCACAGGACCTAGCCATCACAATGAAAGGGACGAGGGAACGACAGGGGTTAGTGAAGAATTGCAGTGAACAGCATTGCAGAAGAAACGACGGCACCAACAAAGAAGGGAACAAAACAAACGCAAACATTTTAAGAAAACAACTCAAAAACAGAAAGAGATACAGACAGAGGATATTGAGTAACAAAAACAAGAAAAAACAATTAGCTTTCTTTCTAATAATATCAAGCTGGTTGCTGCGTCTCTCACATGCAAGTCATCAGGCATGTTGCAGTGAACGTAACTGAAGAGAACCGAGCCGGAACAGAAATGTAACTGAAAAAAAGATTTTAGCCAAATCAAAGAGTGCAAAAAGAGCTGAGCATTTCTTTCCCCACCAGAACCCAAGCCCAACAGTGCTTTGAGAGGATGGGTGAGGACCATGATACCGTACCAATTTGGTATTTTTTGGTTAAATATAATTAAGAAATGTTATATCCCCTTTCATACAAGCAAATGTTTACCACATTCTTGCTGGCATGCACATAACCATTGGTATAGATAGAATTCTAAGAGGTGAGGCGTGTTTATTGCCATCTATGTTTATTGCAGCCTATTCAGTGACAGAACACATTGTGGAGACATACTTAAGACCATTAAAATAAGTTGAAATAATCTAAATGAAAAACAATAAATCTGTACAAAATGTCATAATGTTTATCTTTTTTGATGTCTTAGTTAAATTTAACAATATCACAGACTGCTAACAATTATATCCTCCATCTTGTAGTGCTAGCTAACAATACATTTGAACATTTTAGTTATTTAGAAGACACATTTATGTAGAGCGACATATAGTTAATGTTGTGTTGCTGAGCCCGCTCCTGTACTCTCACTTCACCCACGACTGCCTGGCAACCCACGTCTTCAACACCATTGTTAAGTTTGCTGACCACACCACCATCATAAGCCTGATCTCTGACAACAATGAGTCAGCCTATAGAGACGAGGTAATGTCACTGACTTTGTGGTGTCAGGAAAAGAACCTCAAGCTCAATATCAGCAAAACAAAGGAGATGATTGTTAATCACAGGAAGCACCGGTGGGGGAGACCACGCCCCCATAAACACCAATGGGTCTGCAGTAGAGAGAGTTCACAACATCTGGTCTCTTGGTGTCAACATCAAAGATGACTTGACCTGGTCTCATCACTCTAACATTGTAGTGAAGGAGGCTAGGAAACGTTTCTTCCAACGCCGATTAAAGAGATTTGGCATGGATACCAGGATACTCGCCAACTTCTACAGATGCACTATGGCGAGTATACTGCACGGCTGTGTCACCGCCTGGTATGGCAGTTGCGCCGCCCTCGACCGTAAAGCACTTCAGAGGGTGATTAAAACAGAAGAGCACATCACAAGGTCTGACCTGCCATCCCTGCAGGATCTCTACACAGAGTGTAGGAGGAGGAGCACACGGATCATTACAGATCCCAGCCACCCATGCCGTGGAGTTTTTTCCAAGCTGCCATTAGGCAGATGGTACAGGAGTATTCTGTCCAAAACTAACAGGCTACGGGACAGTTTCTTTCCTCAGGCTGTAAGGCTGTTCAACTCAGGAACCCCTCTTCTCTTCCATCCACTGTCCCATGCACACCTGTCACTTTATATCATGCTCATCTGCCAATCATATCATGCATACCTGTCACTTTTACATTGCATTACGGTTGTACAGGTGTATAGTTATTATTATCGATGCATGTTTTTGTATAGTGTTTTTTTTTATTGTTTGTGTTATCTTCTAATTTTTATATTATAATTACTTTTTCTTTTTTAACTTTTAACTGCACAGTCGGGAGTAGGAAAACCAAGCATTCCATTGCCATAACTAGTTATTGTAAATGACAAATAAACCTTTTGAACTCAAACTATTGTTATTGCCAGCTGCCTCCTGCCTGTTGTTGCCAAGATACCTACGGAAACCTGTAAAAATTGCAATCTACTACTGAATGATGTCCGTTAAAGGCGCACATAGGGCAAGAATGTCTACAACATTAAACTTGAGGAAACAAGCAAATAGGTGTATTTCTGATGTAGTAAACTAGTGTGGATTTGTAGCTACAGTTAATATAACCAAACAGCTTGACTGGAATGCCCATTAATGCATTATTATTAATGAGCTGTAGATTGTTAAGCGTTAACTATTAATTAAATGTTGTAGTAAGCTATGCTTTTGGCTAACAGAAAATATCTGCTGGCTAACAAAGTTAGCTGGCACAATAGCTTTGTAGTATTTCTCTGAGCTTTGGTGTTCCCTTTAGTTGCTTTTTGGAAGCAAACTATTAATATACACTCATCTAGTATTGGGTAGGACCCACTTTTTACCTTCAGAACAGTATGATTCTTTTGCGTCATGGATTCAGTAAGGTGCATTCCTAAGGAATTTTGGTCCATATTCACTTGACAGCATCACACTGACTATGCAGATGTTTCAGCCACACAATTTTGCTGCAAATCTCCCATTCCACCTTATCCCATAGGTGCTCTGTTGCATTGAGATCCATTGTGATCTTTTGAGTGGTTATTTTAGTGTTTGTGGCCTTTTTATGCTGGCCCATTCTGCTTAGACTTCTCTTATTAACAAGGAGTTTTTCCCTACAATCTACACTCACTGGATATTGCCTTTGCTGCCCTAGCATAACTCAAGCCAATAGCATGTGCAAAGGTGCCTGCTTGCCTTGTGTATTTCATTTAATACAGAACCTCAAAGTCACAACATGTAACAGAGTCGCAAATAATTTAGTCGCAAAATACTCCATTTATACTAAGCCAGTTTGGATGTTAGAAACAAATGCAGGAGCTTTGTTACTGTCATGCCTTTTGTTTACCTTTCTGCAAAAAGACCTGTCAAAGGATTTACACCATGATCAAATGGCAGCTGTTAGGGTTGGTATGGTAAGACTAGACGGCCGAGGATGAATCCTTAGTGACACCTTGTTCCTTGCTCAAGTACACTACATTTGACCAGGGCCTAGAGAGACTTACTAGGTAAGTAAATTAAAATACATTCTCTTTGACAACTTGGTACGAAAAGCAATGCATCATAAACTCCTCAAGGGCTGTAGACATCTTGTTATCTTGTTAAGCACAAGTTTGCAGAGCAGCTAGTGAGACACGTAGACTAACCATGCATGGAAGGGGACACAGTGGGCTGTACTTAATGTATATGGGCCTGAGCTCAACCTTCAACGGGGAGCTCTTGACCTGACTGCTGAGAGTGTTGTTAACTGCTACAGGTTTGCAAATTTTGAATAAAGCTTTGCTTGTGAAAATTATCTACAGTCTCTGTACCTTTCCCATTTAGTGATTTCCATGACCTAGGCTAATAGTAATTTCATTTTCAACAGATTGCATGTAGCCTAATAACATATTTTAATAGTTGGCTGAATAACATACGTGACTCTATAAAGTAGTCAAAATATGGTGACGTTGAGCTTTGAGTTTATTAAATGTAACAAATGAAACTTTAGATCCATGTATATATTTCACCATTTGCAGTTATTTGAATTGTGTCTGATTATTTTGATGTTATTATGCATTTAAATACCACTTTCGGTTTGAACAAGAATACCTGGGAAGAAAATATTGGTAGATTCCCTGGAAAATATTAAACTAGTCACTGATGCAATAACAATTGATTTCTCATATGACTACGTCAATCTATTCCCTTTCCACTCCACCTCGCTGTGCAACATGAATGAAGCACATGGTTCCAGTGTGTTGTTACACAGTTCTAGTGTGTTGTTACACAGTTCCAGTGTGTTGTAAGACAGTTCCAGTGTGCTGTTACACAGTTCCAGTGTGTTGTTACACAGTTCCAGTGTGTTGTTACACAGTCTCAGTGTGTGGTTACACAGTTCCAGTGTGTTGTAACACAGTTCCAGTGTGTTGTTACACAGTTCCAGTGTGTTGTTACACAGTTCCAGTGTGTTGTTACACAGTTCCAGTGTGTTGCGGGGCTGGCAATGAACAGGAAAACACATTCATTGGATTGCAAACCTGAAGCAACCAAGTAAAACCAGGCTTGTGTCCAAAATAACACCCGATCCGCCATTGGCACTGGTCTAAATTCGAACTCTATTTATGGGTCCCATCAGAAGTTCTCAACCTCACACGTAAACACGTGAGGACTGCATTAAACATAGTGTTTTCTATTGATGCCCAAACTGAGTCAGCGGACACGCACTGTTGTTGCTGCTGTCCCTGTCGCACTAAGGTCATCTTATCGCTGTCTCTGCCTGGTGTCACATTGGATCACAGCCAACTATATTGCAGCAAGATCTCAGGTGTTGTTCTCTAGGACTGTTTCCTCGAAGAGCCACAATCAAAAGTAGCACCTATTACCTCTAAAGAGACTAAGGAAGAGGTAGGGAAGGAACAGCCATCCTCCAACTACAGTTATAGGGAATAGAGAGAGTTAGGAGGAACATCTATCCTACTACAGGCCTAGGGAGGTGGGAAGCAGTGGAAGGCATAGCTGTCCTCCTACAGATCTATGGAGAAGGCACGGAGGGGAGCCAAATGTGTAGCCATCCTACTATAGACCAAGTGTGGAGGGAGGGAAGAGAGAAGAAGGAACAATGACTTTACAAGTCATTCCAAGTCATGCTCACCCAAGGTAACAACAGTAGAAGACCAGAGTGTGAGAATATCCATATTACAGCATAACAAAAGACAAACTGAAAGGGCAATTGTACACTAGACCAGTGGTATTATGGGTCCTCAGGTGGGTACTGCAGATAGTCCATGAATACAAAAAGGTTAAGATTTGTTGCCTTTTCAATTATTAAATGACACTTTCCTGAATATTTTATTGGATAATACTCATGTGCTAGCCCCAGGAAAATAATAATAACTATCAATCCCATAAACTAAGTATCGAGTGGTCTTGTAAGTAGCAAGCACGTTAATTGTATGTAAATACTGAATAAAAGTGGCAGCTGATTCTCCTCCCCACATTTTATCTCTTTTTCACACTGAGATGTGCCATTTAACCAGGCTGACATGCTCACCATGGCAATGGACCAGGGCCTAGTTAACATCATGATTTATGAAGTGTGCTACCAGGTCAGCGTTATAACATATCATAAAACATTGTAAATATAATGAGGCATTTTATAAGAAGTTATAAAGCATTACATGTATGTAGCATTACTAAAGATACTCAATGCAATGCAGGAAAATGTGTCTGGCACACAATGAATGTAATTAACTTTGTACCTCAGTTGGCTCTTGCAACGCAAGGGTTGCGGGTTTGATTACCACTAGGGACCAGTAAGGAAATGTATGTATTCATTATTTGAAGTCGCTCTGGATTAGAGTGTGTCTTAGATGACTGAAATGTAAATATTTTTTGTTCTTCATTATACCAAAACAAAACCTTTTTAATTGAATCAATGAGTAAATGATCCTTGTTCTCCAACTCTCCCAACTGACCCAACGTGCCACACATACAGAACCAGTCACTGTTGGGCTAGGCCATAAGGATGAAAGCACACAAAGGGATCGGCGGGTTCTTTGGATTTCAGGTCTAGAATGCATGCAGCAAGGAATGAAAGGGCGGGCGGGGGGAGGCTTGTGGGTAAGGTAGTTTGTTTTCAGGTAGGTCAGGTAGGTGATGGATAAAAACCTTTCATGACATTAGGGTCTGTGAGGTTCCGCGAGCAGATCATTGAGATCATAGCGTGGAGTCTATCTTCCTCCTCTTCATCGTCATCCAGCGAGGGAGCACGGCTTCCCGTTGTGTGGTGGTAGTTTATAGTCACAGCTACATTAGCAGGCGATAATACACAGAGAACACAATTATACAAACAGCACAGCACCACCTACAGGCCTGGGGTGTGGTGGCAGTCTAAGTCACTGCTACATGACCAGGCGATAATACAGAGAACATAGTTATACATACAGACAGTGCAGCGCCATCTACAGGCCTGGGGGTGTATTTGTAGTTCATAGTCACTGCTACATGACCAGGTGATAATACACACATAAAACAGTTACACATACAAACAGTGCAGCGCCACCTACAGGCCTGGGGGTGTGTTTGTAGTTCATAGTCCCTGCTACATGACCAGGCGATGATACACATAGAGAACACAGTTATACATACAGCACTATGTCACCTACATGTGTGTTTTTGTGTGTATCTCACCAGAGTCATGGTTGTATCCAGGGTAGACAATGCGAAACACGTAGTCAGCAGCTGTCTGTTCCTCTCCGGGTCCCTCTTGGTCCAGCAGCCTCGCTGTGCTGGTTCTTTTCCTCAGCTTAGGAAAAACCTTACCCTGGAACATACACGAACATGTTTTAAAATATCACCGGGTTTGGCTGTTGTTGAGGAACTTCAAACACATCACTTCAAGCTGAAATGGACATTATCTTCACAAGAAACTTGATTGTCCCGTATTTTGAAAAACTGTTCTGTTGAAAGAGTACAACTTGGTCAGGTAGGGTCAGCCAGAAGCCCTCACCTTTCCTCTTTGGGACCAGAGGGGTGGCTCCAACTGACCGCGGGGCAGCAGGCCTGTCTCCAGGCAGGACAGAAAGGCCAGAAGGTGCCCCCCAGGGGGGAAGTGGAGGGGTGGTCGCTGGATACCATCCTGACTGACCAACACTAATGTCCCACCACAGTCAGCTGGAAGGATGGGGGGTGGGAGAGGTGACGTTTAGGCAGAGAATGATTGAGTGTTGAGAATAAAACAGAAAGATATCGAGTGAGGGGACTGAAATGTAGGGAAGGTTAAGAAGATGCAAAGTGAAAACAAATAGAGTGGAGAACAAGAAAAGCAGCGTACTGCAAAAAAAAAAAATAATGGGGGATGGGTGACTAATATGAGAAAACGGGAGCAGATATATCACTTCAACCCAGTGAGACAAAATTACCGCCACCAGGAAATTAACACTTCATGAATAACACTGATTAATAGCCTAATGTGACACAGCCATAAAGCAAGCACCCTATACTTTCTACATTGCACTGCTTCACACCGGTGGCTAAACAAGCAGTATACTATGTGATAGGGTGTCATTTGGGAAGGCACAGGTGCCATGATAGAATGGGCTCCCTGGGATTACTGGAGAAGGGGGAAGGAAATCTAGTTCTACTTACACAGACGTCGATAGGAAGTAATGAATGTATGCTGTAATAACTTGGTGCGTTGTGTATGTGTGTGTTCGTGCGTTTGTATATGTGTATAGAAGTGTAACTAGATGCGGGTTGTTTAGAGATGAGGTTTAAAAGGATTTTAAATGTGAATAATTAATTGTGTAGTGTGGAGACTTACGTCGCTGGTGACAGTGTATGCAGACGATTTGTCGCAAAGGCACAGTCAATGCATAGTCCCAGTAAATACTAAAACAGGAGAGAAAGACAAGAGACATATTTTTTTTAATGAAATCTGAGACATTAAAAACAAACAAGTGAAAGACAGTGCCATTTAAACAAAAAGCCAACGAATAGATCCCCCAATATCTAAAATTATATAAATTGTGAAGTGCTCCGTGAAAAACATAACTTCTGGTCTTTTTGGGCATGGATGGCTTTTGAAGTGTTTCTGCTACTTGAATAATGTCTATGCTCTACCTCTTCTCCAGGTCACAGTCGCCCAGCGTCCCGTTGATGAGCTGGTTGGGGGTCCATTTCAGGGTGAGGTTTTCCCCCGCCTGGTGGAGGGACAGATACCCCCGCAACACTTCCATTTCTTTTTTCTACAGGGATGAAGGAAGAACACTCAGTGAGAACTATGCGTTTAAATGGAGTGGCAAATGAAAACCTGGTATCCATGCCCACTGCCTTTCATGTACACCCCATTCCAGCTTTCTGGACTCGGTTGATCTATACACATAACTCCCTCCGCTAAAACAAACAGATGCCTGACATAGTAATTAAGTGTGAAAGTAACTTTAAGAGATGGTTTCTTCAAGGGCTTGGGAGTAACAAATACATGATATATGGACCAACACAACCTACAATGCAACATGAGAAAGTAACATTTTGTACTGCAATCAAGGACAAACTTGCAGCTTAACACATTTCTAACCGAGATGGACCTCAATGAGTGCCAACCTACACTGTCACGGTAATGTTACTGGATAGGTTGCACTTAGATGATTCTTGGTGAGCTACAGTGAGGGGAAAGGTATTTGAGATACCCTGCTAATTTTGTACATTTGCCCACTGATAAAGAAATTATCGATTTAATGGTAGATTTATTTGAACAGTGAGAGACAGAATATCAAAAAAACATTCTTTATTAATTGGTTCACATTTTAATGAGGGAAATAATTATTCCACATCTCTGCAAAACATGACTTAGTACTCTTTGCAGATCTTCACCTATACATTAAGGTTTTGAGGCTGATATTTGTGTTTTGGGTCATTGTCATGCTGGAATACCCATTCACAACCCATTTTCAGTGCCCTTGCTGAGGAAAGGAGGTTCTCACCAAAGATTTGACTGTATATAGCACTGTCCATCATCCCTTTCATGCAGTGAAGTTGTCCTATACCCATAGCAGAACCCCCAAAGCATAATGTTTCCATCTCCATGTTTGACAGTGGGGATGGTGTTCTTAGGTTCATATGCAGCATTCCTCCTCCAAACACGGATTGAGTTGATGCCAAGGAGCTACATTTTGGTTTCATCTGACCACAACACTTTCACACAGTTTTCCTCTGAAACTTTCAGATGTTCATTGGCAAACTTCAGACGGGCCTTTACATGTGCTTTTTTGAGCAGGAGGATCCTGCAGGCGGTGTAGGATTTCAGTCCTTCACAGAGTGGTGTATTACCAATTGTTTTATTGGTGACCATGGTCCCAGCTGCCTTGAGATCATTGACAAGGCTGTTTAGTTCTGGCCTGATTCCTTTCTCATGATCATTGCAACTCCATGAGGTGAGATCTTGGAGCCTCAGACCGAGGGAGACTGACAGTTCTTTTGTGTTTCTTGCATTTGCAAATTATCACACCAACTGTTGTCACCTTCTCACCAAGCTGCTCAGTGATGGTCTTGTAGCTCATTCCAGCCTTGTGTAGGGCTACAATCTAGTACCTAACATCCTTGGACAGCTCTTTGGTCTTGGCCATGGTGAAGAGTTTGGAATCTGATTGATTGATTCAGTGGACAGGTGTCTTTTATACAGGTAACAAGCTGAGATCGGGAGCACTCCCTTAAATAGCCTGTTTAAGGGCTAGCATGCAATGTTTAAAAAAAAATGGTGTAAAAGTTTATGTTTTTTAGGCTACACCAGTGACCGAAAAAACATGATAAAGGTTAGTAGAGAATATTAGACAACAGAGCTATGTAAAAAAGTAATACCAACAAATGTGTAGTAATCTCTGTATTTTATGCCGCTTTTCCACTGCATGGTACTGGCTCAACTCTTTTCGCCTTGCCTCAACACTACTCGCTTTGAAACATTTTCCACTGGTTAGTACCAGCTCAACTCGGCTCTAGACAACACGTCTTGGTTTGTTTTTCACTGTTTGTAGTACCCTGTACCCACCCACAGTGACATCACAGGAGAACTTCCGTGACGCCACCTTCAACGCGACACACACGGGAACAACAATGGAGGATATTGGCGAAATCCAGGCATTTGCCAACTAACATAAACCCGGCAGTGAACAGAAAAATGTATTAAATGAACTCCATCAGTTTTCTTTTAAATTGATAAGCTTTGAAGATAGCCATTTTATAAGTAAACTAAACCTGAAGAACATTGTCACAGACACTGCTTGAAAAACTGTGAGAAAGAATAGAACTCAAACACCAACACATTTGAAACAACCTACATAACCCCTCCATCTCGATCAAAAGTCATAAATAATTGCCTTTTTAATTACCGTCTCTAATTGATAGTTTTCACGTGTCGTCACTTGGCAGGCAAAACAAAGTATTTTTCCATTGCCCACCATCGACAACTGGACAACGTTTTCTAGCATAATAAAAAATGCCAGATAGTTGCAGTTCCATTTGATGCGCTAATATATACTGTATTTGCAATCATATCTACATGTAATCATTGTAATGAATGACATTCAATGACCGTGTGTTTTTGTATGCACCAATACAACCAACTCCAATGCCATTGCATTGGCAATGGCCCAGCTAACGTTAGTGAGGCTAGCTAAACCTCTTGTTAAAAATAATAACAAAGTAAAAATGGGAGAAAATCACACCAATCCAATCTTCGCCATGGCAACCCAGGCTGTCAATGTTGGGTCATTTAAACAGTGGGAATGGTTTACCTGACATTGGAAAATGTTTATATTATTACCAGTACATTTGTCACAAGATTATGTGTTATAATGGCTGCACTACGCTACACTGACCGCATATAGAACCAATGGTAATTAAGATAAATTAGCACTCAACGTTGCGTTGACAATAAAGAATTTCTTCTCCTTCATTTTCCTAACAATTGCATTATCAACCCACCCTGATCAAATATATTGGCAGCTGTCTGTTCTTTTATACACTTCTGTTTAGGTAGCAGTGTAAGGGGATGGATTCTGCACAAGCTACGTACACATCCCCAAAGTTCAGCTCCGGCGGGGATGTCACTGTTTTGAACGATGTAAATAACGCAGCTAGTGCTGGATATGTGTCACAAGTGCCTAAGACTTGCAGTGTGTTTGTATACTGTTGTTTTTCATGTTTTGTGAGGTTATCTATACACTCATGTACTGTTAAAGTAAAACATATGACCAGCTTGTTCTGTAGCTGCATAGAATTCCAAGTGTCAGCAGTCATGTTTTAACAATGTTTTATCCACCAGGCAGTCAGTGAAACCATGTAACAGAAAACCATGAATAGCACCCAGGACTGACTCAAGAGTAGCCTACTGTAAACATGGAAGCATTTATACCTGTCGTAGCAACAGCAGCAGCAGCAAAAAATCATGCATGAGCAGTAATTGTTATCGTAATACATTGCACACTGCAAAAATGGTTAGAAAGCTTGGCAGGCTGCTTCTGTTTGGCTTGACAGTACAACTTTGACCAGTACAATCTATGCCAGGTAGCCTATAGAGAAAGCCAGATGAGGAAAAATATGAGTTTTTTCGTAAGCTACAAAAACATTATGTCTTTGCGGGTCTCTCATGGGGCTAAGTAGATTTCAACGCCAGTGCATAGGTCCAAACCGAGAAGAGATTTGGAAAAATACAATAGCAAAATTATGAGACTGGTCCTATGCACTGGCACTGAAATTACACCATTTCAATGCAAGGATTCCTGGGACATACCCGCAAAGGCATGCCATTCTCGTCTAATAAAACCATACTGTAACACTGGACGGCTAACAGCAGAACAGCTTGTTTTGCTTTGCTGCATGCTTTGAGTCCATCTTGTCCAATCAGAAGTCTCCCATGTTTCCATGTCACCTTTTGGTATCGCCTCAGCCTGCTCGGAACCTTGATGGGGCAGGTACTGAAAAGTGTTGTGTAGCAGGTGCTAGCCTAACTTTTGGCCAGTGGAAAACCAAAAAAGGCTAGGTGTAGAGTCGAGTCGAGCTGGTACTATGCAGTGGAAAAGTGCCATTTGTGCTATGCCATACTTTCGCATTTACATTTAACAGCCAACATTTTACCCACCGTGAAATATTGCATAGAGGAACACTATGAGTGAATGTGTGTTTTCCACAGCGGTACCAAAAAAGGAAAATAAAAAGTAATTTGTAAAAAGGAAATAGTAGAGAATATCAGCTTGGTGAGGTGGTGGCAACGGGTTTACTGGAGCAGTGCTTCACTATCAACATTCCCTTCTAAATCTAATTAGAACTAAACCTTCCTCATCTGTCCTGCTGCCTCTAGCTGGCTGTGATTGCTCTGGGACCCTGTATTATCGATTACCACGCAGCTTCGGCAATGTGCTGCCAATCCTTGACAACCTTGACAGTCGGGGCAGAGAAATTGTCTTGTGAACAAACAGACAGACCCTGTTAGACAGTGCCCCTTCTGATTTCCTCCACTCAAGGCTTTGGCCAAAGGATGGTCTGTCCCAAATGTGTTGAATCGGTTCCATGGAGGGCTCAGCGTCTGCAAGTTTTCACTCTTAGCTTGTACTTGATTGGTTATTTTGGTCACTAATCAGTAAGGTTCCACCCTCATCTGGTTGTCTGCATCTGAACTGGAAACCAGTTGAAAGGAAAAAACAAAAACCAG
Source organism: Esox niger (assembly GCA_016801105.1). NCBI lineage: Eukaryota > Metazoa > Chordata > Actinopteri > Esociformes > Esocidae > Esox > Esox niger. The sequence continues at coordinate 1,776 of JACXGJ010002708.1, read as the reverse complement.
CAGATACTAGGCCCTCGGTGGAATCGGTTTGACACCTGTGGTCTATATTATCAAACACTGCAGCCCAAAAAAATCTAATGTCCACACTTCTTTGCGATCAACACGTTCACTACCATCCAAAAGAGGCAGTTGCTTCCTCGATCAGAATGTGTGTGTGCCGGAGCGTTGGAGCACCGCCCTCACGTTCGTCCGCTAGCCTGCCTCCTGCCTGTGTAAGGGTCAGTGGTGTGACACTAGGTGGGAGCTGAAATGTGTGATTCTGTGCGCATGTCAGGGCCACAGTAGCACAGCGCAGAAGAGTGTAGGCGTGCTGTGTATATTACAGAATACCAAAGACACCAATACAGGATAATTTAGGGAATACTGAAGCAATTTGTGTTCACTGAAGCCTCATTGATTTCAATAATGTTGGTGACGTTCACAGCTGCTGCCTAGCCTCGAGTTCAATCGACCTGTTTTACATGAGCAGATTTACAGCTACCTGCACTTAATCCCAAAGCGCTAACAAAGCAGAAGATGTGAACTACAGTGGTCAGGGAATAATCTCCCTAATAGGACCCTAGAGGCAAAGCAGACAGAGTTATTAGAGTATCCTTCAGGGCAGTAAGGTTCTGAATCTTTTTGCCTCCAAAGCCCCTCTGGGTCCAAGATAATAAATAGAGATATTATTATAAATAGAGAAATATTCCCTGTATTCATCTTGGTAAATATATTGCAAAAGTACATGTTTTCATTGTGTATATTTAAATTAAATAGCTTGTGGCAAGTGCCAAAAGCCTAAATTACCAAATGTTATAGTTGTTATATTTTATTTATTTTTAAATACAGAATGTACAGTAGGCCTGGCCCTGCATTAATTTTTCATGGTTGTCTATTTATTCAACAAATATTACATTTTGCAAACCTTGAATGAAGTGGTCAGGTGATAGTTTTGAGGCAGTCGCTAACACTCTTACTGGCAGATGTTTCTAGTTTGGCAGAGTAAGATATGATCAAATAAAATATTCACACCACTGACCAATTATCTCATATTATTGAGTTACACATGGTAATTTATGAAACTTGAATGAAAGAACATAAAAGAGAAGACTGTGAATCATAAAATTTGCTTGCACAATTCCTAGATAAAAACTGTATTGAAGCATAGTTGGTCAGGCTGTGAATCCAAAGGAAGATAAAGACCACAGAAAAATTTAAAATATTTAGAGGAAAAGTAATACAAATGTTTTCGTCTATATAGAATATTTCATAATGCGTACTTCGCTTTGCCTGTGAAGAGATACAAACATGGGACCTATAGTTTACAGGTCTGCTTCGCTGACCACTATGCTAGTTAACGAGGGGTACTCAGTCAGTCAGTCAGTCCCTCACTCAATAAGAGACCTAATGCTCTTCTTAGACGGCTTTGCTTACACGGTTCGGCAAAAAGGTGCCCAAACTTTTTCTTTCATCACCTAAAATCCCCTTACAAGAATTTAATTTGCATTTCTGTGTTTTAAAATAAATGATCGAAAACTGAAATCTCAATGTATCATTCCTAATTCAGTAATAATGTGGATTATTTATGGAGTAAAATATCTGTCATGTCCTGGCTATGCCCCTAGCCATCTTTGCGCTGGCTGGGGCCATAGCCAGGACATGGCCTAAATAGGTGGCTCTAGCCACCTCTATGTACTTTGGTTTCCCCAATTGGAGGCAGGTGTTCGTTATTGCCTCCAATTGGGGAACCTACTTATGTTGAATGTTTGTGCACGTAGTTGTGGTTTATTTTGGTTG
>JACXGJ010002707.1:0-62163 GCA_016801105.1 Esox niger | reverse complement strand
TGTCTTCACTAAACCCCTCCTCTCCTCTCTAATGCCTTCCTGTCTTCACTAAACCCCTCCTCTCCTCTCTAATGCCTTCCTGTCTTCACTAAACCCCTCCTCTCCTCTCTAATGCCCTCCTGTCTTCACTAAACCCCTCCTCTCCTCTCTAATGCCCTCCTGTCTTCACTAAACCCCTCCTCTCCTCTCTAATGCCCTCCTGTCTTCACTCAACCTCTACTATTCTCTCTAAACCCCTAAATGTCTAAACTGTTCTTTCTAAACCCCTACTATCCTCTCTAAACCCTTACTGTCTTCCTCCACAGTACTTTGAGGTGCCGTTTGACTCCAACATGAACCGCACAAAGAATCGTCCCCTGGTCAGAGGACAGATCAGGTAAACCATCATTCTCATCCAAATGGCACCCTGTCCTATGTAGTGCCGTCTCCTTAGGGTTCTGGTCCAGACTGCCCTAGTGCACCCTATGGGTCATAGAGCGGTAGCCTTGAGATCTTTAGTTTTGTCCCCCGGAGGAGCGTGGCAGCAATGCGCTCATGTTGCATATTATTATACCGAAAGCTTCATGCTATCATGTAGTTCAGGGGTTTACAACTCTGCTCCTCGTGGGCCAAAACAGTCCTGGTTTTCATCCTCTTCCAACAGGAGACCGATTCCGATCTGACACCAGGTGATGTCAGTAACTAGCTGGTAGAAACAGGAACCCAAAGTGTTTTGTCCCTCCAGGTGTTCAGGCCTGGTCTAGGTGATCTGATCTCTTCTGTGTAGTGGGCTATTACCAGTGTAGTAATAGGATCTGACCACAGCTATGCCATTGCATATGTCCTCTGATGGAGGGGCCCTGAGAGTAACATGGGTGCATGTTAAATAAATAAAACAGTAGGTCTGCGGCGCACACCACACAATCATATATCCATTTCCACTCACTTCCCCATTAGCTGTGGTGCCAGGCCCAGGTCGGGCTGACGACTGAAGAGAGTAGTGGAGTAGAGCCAGAAGTCGTGCAGGTTGATGCAATATTAAATCAGGATGAGTGCTTCAAGGTATACAGCTGCTGTTGGCAGGTTGGGAGGCTGCTTTAGGCTGGGTTACCTCAGCTATGTCTCTCACTCACTGTTTCTCTCTCTCTCTCTGTTTCTTTGTCTGTCGGTCTTTGCAGCTATGTGTCCATCTCTTTCTTTCTCTGTTTCTCTCTTTCTCCGTCTCTCTCTTTCTCCATCTCTCTGCTATTTAGATGTCTGATAACGTGTCTGTTCGAGCTCATTGAACCAGTCTCGTCAGGCTGGGTTACCTCAGCTATGTCTCTCACTCACTGTTTCTCTCTCTCTCTGTTTCTTTGTCTGTCGGTCTTTGCAGCTGTGTCCGTCTCTTTCTTTCTCTGTTTCTCTCTTTCTCAGTCTCTCTCATTCTTCATCTCTCTCTTTCTTCATCTCTCTCTTTTTTCATCTCTCTCTTTCTCCATCTCTCTCTTTCTCCATCTCTCTCTTTCTCCATCTCTCTCTTTCTCCATCTCTCTCTTTCTCCATCTCTCTGCTATTTAGAGCTCATTGAACCAGTCTCGTCATTACGCTTCTCTGGGTTAGACACAGCAACACGACGCCGCGGGGTTCACTCTCCTTTAGTAACACCAGGGTCAGACACACTGAAACAAAGGCTGTGCCAAGTAGGCCTTCGTTGTCTTTGGTGTTAGCGGATGGGACCACCTCAGCTCCCTGCCTGTTGGTTTCTCTGATGACAATGGCTGGTGATTTGTTGATGAGGGACAAGATAAATCCGCTAACAGGCCTGGGATCAGTCCGTGTTGGATAAAAGGCCTTGTCTTGTTCTGGCCCTGAACCAAGCCGACACACACCAACTGTGTTACAACTCAGGGCTATCTAAGATGACCCTAACAGCTTGCGATGATGTGTTGTTGAACTTTGACCTGGCCCTATCTCTGGCCATGTTCCAGCACCCCCTCCCGAAGTGTTGTTTAAAGGGACACTCCTCGTGTTGACTTGGCCATGTAGCTGTCCGGTGGTGCCGGCGCAGCCCGGCTGTTGTTGATGACACCGAAGAGTGTGTCTGACGCACACCTGACTTGTGGCCCGACACGGACCATCTGGGTGGTCGTAACAGCAAACCCAGCGACTCCCCTATATGACCAGAACCAACGTAGTGCACTCTGGGGAAGGGGGTGGCGTTTGGGACACAGGTTAAAGAAAGCTACAGTCCTTGTCAAACATGCCCTCTCCATCCACCCTTTCCCTGAGGCTTCTGGGACCGGGTCCAAATGTAGCCTTTAGTAAACAAAGAAATAAATATTGCTTAGGAGAGAGAGTAGAGCTTATGGATATGTATTCTTCGATTACTGATACCTCATTGACATTTACTCATTGTACAAAGGGGTGAGAAAGAGGATGGGGGAGAGAACTAATGGAGAAAGGAAGGAGGGAGGGATGAGATGGAGGGAGGGAAGACTCACTGTCATCTGTCTCCTCCAGCATTTCATTCTCTTTAACGTGGGTCTCATTTCAGTTGAACACGGAGACATCATTTACTGTAGTCTTTTTCATTGATCTAATTGGAAAGGCCTGGATGGCTGCCACTCTCCTCCAGCTCCTTCCTTCCTTCCTGTCTGTCACCAACCACCCCCTCAAGACAGCCCCTTCAAACCCCCAACTGCATGCCCTCTCCTACATCGTCTCTCTCTAATCTATTAGAATTTGGTAAACTACATTGAGACCGTGAAAAGTGTTTGGAACTTGATGAAAAGCATTCGAACGTAACTATCATAACTCAGTGTATAACGTGTTTGGTTTCTTTGCCTTAATTGGTGGTGGCAGAGTTTCCTGCGATAGCGAGCCCAGCTACAGGAGCATGGTGTTTAGGGCTGACTACTCAACTGGCTAACAACATTACAACTGGACCAAACACTGACCACTGCCAGGCTAGAGTACTGGTGCCCCACTCCGAACTTCACAGAGATTACCCAGCCCACAACCACATTAAACAGACGTGACCCCACCAACCGCATTAACACCTACCTCCCAAACATCCAGACAGTACAAGCGTTGTTTTCCCCTTCAGAAGGCCTGTTACATTCAGTCAAGATAAGAGGCTCCAAACCAACCCTCTCTCATATACAGTGTTGGGAATTTGAAACAGCTCTGGACTTGGTTGCTAGCTAGCTGCTTTTAATAAAAGACAGAGGAGGAGGAAGTCGGTTAACAGCGAGAGCCTCTGTGGTTCGTTCAGTTGAGGGGTTTATTCTGGGAGTGGATAGTGCTTACTGTCTCGTAGCCACAGTTTCTTTGTCTTGAAGGGCTACTTTTATCCCCGACAAACGCTTATCAGATGAGCTCTCATCTTAGCCCCTTTCCAAAGTCTTCAAGTTGACGCTTCAGACATTTCATTGCCTTATATTGTTCTGAAAATACTTCTCTGGTCACGCCACACGTCACTCCTGTTCTGCGTTCATTACCATTTGGGATGAAAGTTCTATTTATTTGGGGGCTGAACAGGAATAGTGAGATTACCTTTAAAAAATATCTCTGACTGATTAACAATTATTCTTTATGAATTCAAAATGTAGATATATACAAATTTGGATTCACCCAAAAAATAATTCGGTTTTTCAAAAGTGCCAATCATGTTTAGGATATAAGCACATGTCCCAGGCATTGTATGCACTAGACAGGCAGGTCACCAAGAGGCTTATGGGAACTCTAATGGAGACACATTCTTATACAGCTCTGCAGGGAGACACTGGGCATAGTGAGATAATAGCCCGAAGTTTGATTTGAAATGGAGAACTAAAGGAGAACTTTATCAGACAATAAGCTTATTGGGCTCCTGAAATCCTGAGACCAATTGCTGTTTTGACAGCGACATGTTTTTACATTCTTGCTTTAGGATTTCAGCTGCTCAACAGTTCGGGGCCTCCTTTGTCGTAGTTTCCGTTTCATAATGCACCAAAGGTTTTCAGGGGGTGACAGATCTGGACTGCAGGCAGACTAGTTTAGCATCCGGACTCTTTCTACAGAGCCATGCTGCTATACATACAGAATGTGGTTCGGTGTTAGCAAGATTGTCCTATCTATTCTCTTCCTATTCCATCTTTCCTTCCTCACTTCCTCTTTCATTATCTCATCTCTTCTCTCCTCTCTGCTCTCTCCTTATCTTTTGTTCCACTCTGGTCTACTTTCTCCTCTTCTACAAAACGGTATTAGCTAAACTTGCTTTGCCTAACATGTGTTATAACTGGGATACAATTGTGGCAGCGATGTTGATGGCTACATCTAGACGAGGTGAGAATAATTCGTGTGTTTACTGAGTGATTAGCTAATTAAAGCAGCTGCGCAAACAAACAACTGGTACCTGTAACCATAGATAATAGAACAGTTGATGGGCAATTTGACAACCATCTTACCTGGAACCTGTTCTTAACAATCTCAATACAAACACATGGTAGAACATTTCAGTTTTTATAACAGTTACATTTCCTTAATAATATATAAATAGCCACTGTCATGCATAGCAAAATGCATACAATTGCTGTGCTTTTCAGAATAGTAACAAACAAATCTATTTGAAATTGTTTTCAATAATCTATTCATTTTAGAGTACAAAATGGCTATGGTCTAATATAAGAAGATACAGGATAGTACTTTGAATACAGCACACATGTATATTTCTTTATTTCCAAAGATAACAATTAACTGTGGTTTTAAATTACAATACATGTACATATTGTATATACATATAATTATTCATATTTCATTTAATTGTATAAATCACTTTTAGTAACAGTATGCTAAATGTAGTAAGCTAGCTCACTGAATTTGGTTGGCTAACAGTTGCATTGTAATCGGAGGACAAATTGTTGTGTGCAAAGTGCTGTAGCAAGCTAGCTGAGACCGTTATAATAAAAAAGAATACAAAAAGGATTCTGATACAGCTAGGGTAGATAAGCTTTCTTGTTCATTGATTAAAAACATAGTATGTGTCGGGCTTCAGGCGGAATCCAAACAAAAATCCAAAAAGGTAGATGGAGGCAGATGCAGGGGTTCAAGGGAGGACTTTAATCAAAATAAAGGGAAACAAAACCGAGTGCCGTGCACTACAAAACAAAAAAAACTTAAACCAGGCAAACGGGAGCAGGAGCAGGAGCAGACATCTGACATGGGCACAACGCGACTTGACAGGAAATGACAGGACAATGATCCGACAAACACAGGGAGAAACTGACTGAACTAAATACACAGACTAACGAGCAGAACAGAAACAGGTGGGGGCAAAACACAGTTGAACAAAATACACTGATCAACAGGAACAAGGACAAGGAAGATCACAGATAAACATAAAACAAGGACCGGAACTGCCCCAGCTGGCTGGGACCGTGACAAGTATGTACAGTTTAGTATGTTATCCTGCACTATTGCTGATGCGTGAACACTGTTTCCCACCTCCTTTGTATCGTTCATCCTTTCTCTGGATCAAATTACTGCTGCACAAAATATTAGGTATTAGGTGGCTTGACCTTTCCGAACTGGTCCCAGGTAAGATGGCAGAGCTATTGAGACGTAAGATAGAACTGTATGTCCCACCTATGCTTTATATATGTCTGTAACATCCTCTGGTGACTGGCCTGATCTCTCTGTCCCCTGCCTGCTGGCAAACACTCTGAAATCATTTCTTTCGCGTAGGGAGAATTGTTTTGAACACGGTCAGGATGTCTGTGTTCCTGGTTCTGCTCGTCTGCATACAGTGTATTGGTGTTTTTAACTTGATGACAGTGCAATCTGCGTTTCTGATATTGCATGCAGAAAACAGCTCAATGCTCTAAATATCCATAGGAACATGTTTCACAAATTGTGTACGTTGTCACACAAAACGTATTGAATTTCTCTTCTTGGTGTAGCGGGAAAGATTTTGGCGGGGCGCTACGGTTAAATGAACACAACATAATCACTGCTTTACAGATGATCAAGTCACCCATGCCATGTGCACTTATGAAATCCCATGCCATCACAGATGCTGGCTTTTGGACTGTGCACTGATAAGAAGCCAAATGCTCCCACTCTGCTTTTTAGTCCATGATTCCCAAAAGGTATTTCACATTTGGATTTGTCAGACCACAGGGCAGTTTTCCACTTTGCCTCAGTCCATCTTAAATGAGCTTGGCTACAGAGGTGGCTGCATTTCTGGATTTTGTTTCTGTATGGTTTCTCCTTTGCTTGGTAGAGTTTTACCTTGCATTTGTGGGTGCAGTGACATACTGAGCTCACAGACAATGGTTTTCAAAAGTGTTCTTGAGCCCATGCAGTGATTTCCACTACAGAAATCACTGCATGATTTCTGTATTTAAGGCAGTGCCGCCTGAGGGCCCAAAGATCACTGCCCTCCAACATTGGTTTTCGGCCTTGTCCCTTGCGTACAGAGATTTCCGGATTGTATGATTATTTTAGTGCAGTTATGTACCATAGATGATGATATCCCCGTACTCTTTGCAATTTTATGTTGAGAAACATTATTCTTAAATTGTTGCATTATTTGCCTGCAGTCATTCACAGAGTGATGAATCCCACCTTATCTTTACTTCTGAATGACAGTTTTTCTCTGGGATGCCCTTTTTACACCCAATCATGTTACTGACTTTTTGCCAATTGACCTAATTACTTGTGAGATGTCCCGACAGGTTTTCTTTGGTATTACGCAACATTTCCAGTCATTTTTGTTTCCAGTCATTTCTCAGTTTCAGCATTTAAAATGTTGTACTGTTTTCTATTGAATGTAGGGTTGAAATGATTGGCACACATCACTGGATTCTGGTTTTCTTTACATTTCCCCCAGTATCCCAACATTTCTCATGTTTCCTCTCTTTCAGTCCTCTCCATGCGGTGGGCTTTGCACTAGCCTGTGGGGTCTCTGGCATCAGCCTGCTGTCCCTGGCTGTGAACCCTCTTACAGGGGCCCTGGGGGCCCTCAACATCTTCCTGTACACCTGCTGTTACACCCCCCTGAAGAGACTCAGCATCACCAACACGTGGGTCGGGTCCCTGGTGGGGGCCATCCCTCCCATCATGGGCTGGACGGCTGCTACAGGGGTGTTGGACCCAGGTATAGAACTGGAGAACATCAACACATTATCTCTTCCTCTTTTTTTCCATGGTCCTATCCTACACATTCAGTCACGATACTTCCCATCTTATGTTTCACTATAAAGCAGTCAGTTTACGACAAGCTGTTCTAGCTACATATGTTGCTATATGGGGGATTGAGAATAAAACGTTACACCCAAACCTCCAGCTTTGGCCCAAACACCAGCTGTTATGTTTTATAAAGTACGTCATGTCCATATTTGCACTCTGCGTACATTAGATAATGTTGGTTTTCGTGCAGGAGACGTCACTCTGATCATCTGGTTCAAATGTAACAGCTCACAGCTACTCAGCCACTGTCCAGTTAATAGGTGACAGGTTGGTGTTGGTAGCTTAAAATGCTATGTCGTCTGTTCAATCCCTGTCAAGTTAGCGGCGGGACCAGAATGCATGTTGTGTGTCTGCATGTCTACAGAACGTTGGCAAAGTTTTCTACAGTTTCTCTTCATTCCACTGCTATTAGTCTCTGCCCCGACCCCCCCCAGTTCTCTTTCACAACTGTTCAACACAAGAGCGGGTATGTTTTTGCAGGGTTGACAAGGACCTCTGTGACTAAGCCTGACCCCCGCAACAAACAGCCAGTTATTTACATACTCCATGACCCAGTCCCACGCTTCGCCCGCACGCATACACATACACATCTTCACGTGAACACACACTAGTTTACTCTTGCTGGGCCAAGTTTCTAGGTCTCGCTGTCAACAAAATGTTATTGATGAATGTTATTGAGCGTGGGAGTGAATGCATGTGAATGCATTGAACACTTCCGCTCGGCGGACGTTCTGTCTGCGGACCTCTTGATGCAGTGACTGATCTCGGGCAGTACAATGACATGAATGCCCTTTATGTGAAAAGAATCCCTCCGACACGGCTTTGTAGAGCTTGGAAATAAAATAGTGGGGAATTTAAAGCAAAGATATAGTAATAATTATACAACGAGAAGGTTCTTTCTAAATGGTCAGTAGTTATTTCCGTCAGTCCAGAACCTCCTGTGTCGGTACTGCCTGCTCCACTGTAATTCTGATTGATCTGGGATCTTCTAGTAGAGCTGTGCTGCTGATGCCTCCGGCCAAAGTCCTTCCTGCTGCCTCCAGGCCTGTTTTCCTGAGGGATTTGGGCCAAGCTCGTGTTTACACGACGCCTGACGAGCTGAGCGAAACCAAAGGAACGCCTTCCGTGACGCTCTGGGGCAGCTCTGCGGAGTAGCTCTTTGTGCCACGCCGTTCGAGCGGGTCTCCTATTCCGCTGGAGCGCTCGCGGCTGATCCACAACTCGGCGCCGCGCACACTGCCTCCGGGCTGTCGGTTGCTCGTGCACACGCAGGCACGCACACACACACAGACAGCAAAGGATTCTTCTCTTTCTAGAGTCTACAGCATGTTCCCCTGCAGTCAACCTCTGACCTTGCAACGTCTCCTTCACGAAGCCGTGTGTTGTGACCCCAGGGCCGTTGATTTCTGGATAGGACACGTGTTTAAAGTAATCGTTGTCAATATCTCCTCTTTTCTCCCCAACACCCACAGGTGCTCTGTTGATGGGCGGCTTCCTGTACTGCTGGCAGTTCCCCCACTTTAACTCTCTGAGTTGGAACCTGCGTGAAGACTACTCCCGGGGGGGCTACCGCATGATGTCCGTCACCCACCCGGCCATGTGTAAGAGGGTGGCCCTGCGCCACAGCCTGGGCCTGATCGGCGTCTCGGGCCTGGGCCCCGTGTTGGACGTCACCACCTGGACTTTCCCGCTGGTGTCCCTGCCCATCAACCTCTACATCAGTTTCCTGGCCTTCCGTTTCTACCAGAAGGGAGATCGTGCCTCCGCCCGCAAACTCTTCTTCTGCAGTCTCTGGCACCTGCCGATGTTGCTGCTGCTCGCGCTCACATGTAAGAAGTCCCGGACCGGCCCGGAAGGCACGCCGCAGACCGCGAGCCTCACCTCTGCCCCTTAGCTAGGTGCTCCACTGTCACAGCCAACCGCAAAGGCCCAGCACCAACGGTTGCGACTTTCTCCACCCTCCCCGTGTTTGAACACAGGTGTTCCATAACAACGTCCCCCTCTGCCGTTTAATCTCCAGAGAGCTAGAGTCACGCTCCATCACTGACTGCAGCTCTCCTTGCTCCATCACTGACTGCAGCTCTCCGTCCTCCATCACTGACTGCAGCTCTCCTTGCTCCATCACTGACTGCAGGGGACAAGGGGACAGGGTTGGAGCAGCAGAACTCTCAACGGTTGATCAATGAACACCACACACATTTTGGATTCCTGAAAGGGAGTAATTATTTCAGTGTGTGCGTATAATACATATTTATTTCTGTGGGAAAGCTGTCGTGGAGTCCCTGCCCATGTTGTTCAAGACTTGTTAATAAGTACACTTGTAAATTGGTCCTAGAGATTTGCAATTGGGCCGTCGTCTGTAATTTCATGTATTCTATCAACACTGATGGAAAGGACGGTTGCCGCTAATACCACCATGTAATATATTTGACCTACAAAACAATGTTGATTTGCGTAAATATCTGTTGTTAAAGTAATCTGAGATGTTTAAATCAACCAAACTACTAAATGGGATATTCTTTTTGTGTTGTTACTTGACTTTAGCAATTGTTGTTTCATGAAGGTGATGATACATTATATTCTCATTTTCCTTTTCAGTTGAGCAAACAGGTCCGAAGAAATTGTGTGCTATAAATGTACTGCTTTAACTCTGTTAACGGTTTACCAAAACCAAAAAATCTAAACAACTGTTTACCATTAAAATATTTTAACGGGCTGAAATTAAACACCTTGAGATTTAGCCACTTGGTTTGATTGACTTGATTTCTTGACTTTGTCAGAAATGTTTGTCACATTCATGCTTTCAAAATATTCTGTTATCCGTATGAAATCCAATTAAGTGGCTTTTTAATTACTGTCATCAATTATTGATATTGACACTTGGCGTCATTCAAACGAGGCTCGCTGTCCTCAAGCGACCGTTCTGAGCGGGTATTTGAATGATCTGATGTGAGATGATGGGGGAGGGGGGTGACTGAAAGGTTTGAGTAGACTTTCCTCTTGGTAGATCATTCTGCTGACTCGGCCATAGACTCTGGTAGCGTCCAGGTCATTATAAATCATGGGGTTAGTGGACACCCTTATCCTTTAAGTCAATCACATGAATATCAATATCACCCAATACCTTCTATTTAGCAGAAAACAACCCACACCTGTCACAGTCGGAACACATGGCCCCTTTCCGCTCTTTACCCCTAGTTTTGGTGCTTGGTTACATTTTACACCCAGATCTATTAAACAAGGTCTCTGTCCCAAATTCATATCTATTCTCTATGGAGTGCACTACTTTTACCAGATGCAATACGGACTCCTGTCAAATGTTGTGCGCTATGTAGGGAACAGTGTCCCATTTTGGACTCAATTTCATTCCCTCCCCTTCCTTCATGTACAAAGCGCACTCTGGCCGTGTTATTTGTCCCATGCTTGCTCCTAGAGGACACTGCTGGATGGGCCGGGTGGGATAATGTCCTCCTCGTAAAGGGCCTGGAAATGGATACAGTGTTCCATATCATAGAGGGGCTGGGCACAGCTGTTACAGTATAGGCTGACAAAATAACAACCCAGACCTGTTTTCGCCCTCTCTTTCTTCCTTCCTCTCGCTCTTTCTCTCTGTCTATGTAGATTGAATGTCAGTGGCCAGGCTTCACGGGCTCAGTCAGTGCGGTTGCCCGCCTGTCATGTTTACAACATCCGTTCAGACGAGACTGCGTCGACTGGACCTCCTCGATTCCATCCATATTGAAACAAGGCGAACTGGCCTTTATCCGTTCCTCTGCCGGGTTTCCCTTACCCCTGTATGTTTCCATGTTCCCCATTATACGGTAAACTAGTTTAAGACCAAACCCCAAGGGTCCCTGGTCAAAGCAGTGCTGTGTATAGGGAACATGGTGCCATCTGCAAAGCGACCTTGGACCTGTTTATTCCTTCGTACTGTACCTCAGAACAATCTTTCAGTTGTGTCTTACTGTAGCTCTTCCTCTATGGGACCAACTAAATTAGGCATTTTATACAGGTCTCACCTGTTGCTTGAATGACAAGTGTATAGCTAGGGCTCATATTACCAGGCTGAGGTATCTACAGTGCTTTTTCCTCCACAGGGAGCTACCTACGCTGATCGACCTCGTCTTAAGACTTCAACTTCTGTCCTGTTAACAGGTAAACTTTGGACTGTAAGAACACCTCCACTGGGTATGACCAGAATATGGGTATTCAAAAAGCAAATTGCTCTTTTGTCGTAGATTTATAATTCAGTTCACCTAAAATAGTATTGTCATTTATTTTTTCTGCACTCTGTTTTCATTTTTGGAATATGGCTAGAGTGACATTCATCTAAACCTTTAGAATAATTATACGAGTTAGCAGTATGTCATCATGATTAATGGGATTTTTTTTTAATTTAATTGCAAAGTTATATATGCATAATAATTAAAGGGAGTTTCCCCTGTATGTTTTGATGTCATCTGGTGTCAGATTGTTCTAAATATCCAGTTTACTGCCAAATGTTTTTTTTCTTTAACATTACAATTCTAGCTAGCAATTTTTTCTGCAGTAAACCCTAGTGTATATATATATTTTCTATTTTACAAGTTAAATATGAGATAATTGCCCAATGCCTTGTATTCAGATATTTTCACAACTGTCACATTTGACTGATTAATAAATAGTTTTTTATTGTATGGTGTCATTGTTTTTATGCTAGAATATATTTTGAGAAAAAATAAGACACTGAAATATGTTGGTTGAATAAGAATTCAGCTCATGTCCTGTGGGAGTGTTCGTCATTTACCCAGATGGAACACATTGCCCTCTCAAGGACACCAAATATTGGCCTCCTCCTGTGAACCCTTACCGTTGCTGTCACATTTTGAGGTTTCATTTTAATTTAATTGTTTTTACATAAATGTCAAAAGTCACCCTACTGTTCTGATTGTTGCTATTTTAAAATAAAAAATCTAACGGAACAATATTTAAATCTACCAGTTGTATTGAAGTATATGTAATGTATCAATACTTTCTGGATTTGAGTGCCTTCTAGGCCTCGTCCTTAGCTAAGGTCTAGTGTTAAACACAAGAATGCACCTGATTCAAATGTATTGGCTTATCATAAACGGGTGTAGTGTTCAAACATTTGCCTTGGTCTACTCAGTGAACGTTAAGTACTTTGTTACATGGTTTCTTCAATCCATTTTTACGCAGAAGATTTCTGTCTCTGTGAACACAGATAACTTCAGAACAGATTTGAATGAAAGTTGCCTAAATCTACCATTATCAGCAAGCTAGTAAGCTAAAGGATAACAATTATTACAATTAAAAAAAGAATGCATCAGAACATGTATTAGCCATGTAAGCCTTTAGACATACTGTTTATAACTAAACAAATCATTAAGATCCCAATTAATCGAATTGCTCCTCTAGATTATGTATTGTATGACAGAAGTGTCTGCTAAATAACTTGGTTAATATTGAACAAAAAAATCCACAAATACTCTATTGGATTAATATCTGGATACTGCAAAAGCCAAACAAACTGAACTTCTTGTCATGTTCCTGGAACCATTCTGAAACAGGGTGTGCTTTGTGACATAGCTCATTAACTTGCTGGATGTATTAATGTGACAAAGGTTTGTAGCCTTGGAGGGTTGTCTAGTTAATAACAATGCTTAGATACTGTCCTTTAAACAATGTTTAATTGGTATTGAGGGGCCTAATATTCCCCGTACCATCACACAACTTCCACCAGCCTGTGCTTTGGCACCAAGTCCGACCGGTCCATGGAGGGACCCATTCTACACATTGACATCAGCATGATGACAACGTGAACCAGAATTCATCTGACTGCTTTACACTCCAAAATATTACTCTGTTGGTAATCTATGGTCCACTGTTGCCACTGTCTTAGGTTGTCTGCTGGAATATGCTATCTGTGGTAATTACCTATGAGTTGTGCATTATTTGCGTTTTATTAGTCTGACGGTATTATTAACTTACTTTTTAGTTATTTTTCTACGACAAGCTCCCGTTGAGTACATTTTTGTTGCGACATTCTCGGTGAACGGTAGAAACAGTTATGCTTGAAAAGAGCCAAGAGGGAAAGTGGTACTAAGAATCATAACACACTCTTAGTTACTGTAGGTCGCTTGTTTAGTTCATTCTGCTGTTCAGTCGAACAGTAATTGAATACCTCTGCCTGGTGTGTATAGCAAGACATGGAGCAACACTTGGTACAATCATTTACTTTAACCATTCTCTGTGTATAGCGTTTAGGAAAATTGTTAAGACTACATCTTCCGCGGTTGTTGAATTGATGCGTCGCTTCAAAAACGGAGTTCCGTGTTATCGGCCTAGCCTACACCGACTGATGTACAAGGAGACTGGGTGGGCCGGATTGCAGATAGTGGCCTCACCTATGTCTGGCTTCAGCATTTGCTTATGTGAAGTTACTTAAGGTCTGGACCTGTTTCCCACACCCCAAGTAAGTTTAAGATCATCGTGAGAAGCAAGCATGTGATAATGGTCCTTGCCATTATCAGTTGCCAAGGTTTTCACAAGGTCCTTCGTTGGTTTAGCGGTTCTCTACATTCGCACTTACGCGCAACTGAATAGTAACACGGTTATTGATTTTGGGTTACGAGATATGAATAGGATCAGATCAGAAGACTAGGAGGCATGACATGCAGCCACCTATGAGAACATCTGCGCTACAAAATAATGCAGAAATGTTTCTGTCTTCCATTTAACTAGCGTTGAGTTACCAAATAACCAAACTATAGTTGCTTGTATTATTTGGATAGTCGTTTCTATTAGGGCCGAACACCACGCAAATGTTCTCTAAAATGGACCACCAGAAATTGTTTAGCTATTGATAAGATCATAATACTGCATTGTTATCGGATTTTCGCACGTCACATCTTTACCTATGCTTTAGGCTACGTACTCCTAAATAGCAGCTGCCAGATAGATATTACCACCTAAATGGCTGCACGTCTAGAGGTTTGTTATTTGCCTCCCATACATAAGACATTTTTCACATCAAAATTGCACGTTGGTATACACATATATTGTGGCAAAAAGTGTGCACATAGTCTAGCCAATTGGCAAAATGTTAATTAATTTACTTGAACTTTAAATATATTCAAACATGATTTAATAGTGTTTGTACATTTAAATGCAATCATCTCGATTTTCATTCCAATCGTTTTTTCTTAACTTGTAACTACACGCTGGCAAATTGTAGTCAACTTTTTTCCAAACTTATCAACGGATTTGTTTACGGGTGAAAGGTTTTTCTATTATATTTAACGTGACACAGAAACAAAATGCTCTAATGGTTCATGTAGTCTGAATATGCTTTTGGGGGACATCCGGCCTTAATCAATTGGCTAATTTGAGACAAAATGCCGCCTAGTTGGGACACAATCCATGCAGGATACTATAACATATCTGCCTATCCGTAATAGGCCTTGGCAATATCATAATGAAAAATTACAGAATGTTTTTAAGATCCTTTGACCTGACCCAATTTTACTCTGCAATGCACGCTATGTACTGCCAAGTATATCCCACTCAGGTTACAAGTAGGCCTACCAAAAGTTATAATTTCAAGATGATCGTTTGTCCAAGGTCAACCGATTAACATGATTTCAGATATCAGTTAAATGTGGTTGGAAGTTAAACTAAGCCATTTTGCATCTGTCGGTCGCACGTGTGGTTGCAAAGTAGTTCACATAATTACACCTGTTCTTTTCATTTCTATTTGTATTTTTTTTCGTTTTAAAATGTTATACTAAAATCATAGGAATAGAATAGTTAACTGTCCTGAGAAAACAGCTTTAGTTTCAGTATAGCCAACCATGCGAATTAGCCTTTAGTTTATTGCTATAGAGCAGTGCCTAGAAGAGGTACACAAATAGCTTACACCAGTTTTGAATGGCGATTCAGCTTTCCAAAAGATTATATTGATTGACTGACTATTTCTGTATTTTTTAAAGGAACGTATTTTTGTGGGTCAAAATAGTTTATATGCACTGATCTTTAATAAATATACATTTATGAATGTACAATCATATATTTCCCCAAAACCTATTTATTAATCCGTATTATACGTCTAACATTCATATCCATCAGCGATTGAAAAAGTATCAACAGGTAGGCCTGCACACATGCGTTCAATTCTTAATGAATAGCCACCTTGTCCGCGCTAGCAAAACCTTTGGGGACTTGTTGGCAAACTGGATCGAAAATTCTAGCACGCACCGTTTTCGTTTACTTTTTACATTTCTCTGAGTATTTACATTGAATTTTGGCCAAAGTGTTAAATGCCGTTAACATAATAGTAGCAACCTTGAAAAACTGATTGGTCAAACTCATCTAAGTGCATGCATTTATTTTTATTTTTACAACACTTAGGCCTGTGGAACTGGAATTATTATCTTGTCGTTTTCGATAATGATAATAATATAAATAAATACCCTATAATAATAGTTATGTTGTCTTCATGTAATTGCTGATTTAATTGGGGTATAGTTATAATTAATTGAATAACAGATCGTTTTTAATATTCATTATCATATTGTTTCCTACTGACGTTCACTGTAAAAAGTTTTTGTTTTTGTCTGAAACTACTTTTTAGTATAAGTATGCAATATCTTTATATATCTATTTCGTTCCAGCTGAATAAGGCAATATAATCGAACATTTAAATATTGTTGTGTAATCATAATTATTTTTTGTTTAGTTATAGTGTATACATAATGATTTTTGTTGATATTTAGTTTGAAATAGATAAATAATAAACTTCAGAGATATGTGCTTTGAGTGATAAGCCTAATAAGTAATGCTTGAGAACGTTAGGCTGTTTTGACCGAACTCACACCTACTCATTCTGACTCAGTCCTATGTGTTATAACGCAGACTACTACACATTTAAATGCTTCTGGATAACAGCGACTTGCCCAGCGTGTGTGTACTTCACATAGGCTATGCTACACCGAAAAGTCATTTTTTACTCTAAAGATTTGAACCCCCCCGGCTTGTAATTATATAGAATCCGTTTAATATCTCTGTATCCAATAAGAGCGTTTAATCGTCTCCACGCCGCGATCCTACGCGAACGCCCTCCCACGCTGTGCGGTGATAGGTCCGTTTCTATCAACAAACAAGTACTTATTTAACTCGCATGCGTCAATTGGCTATGATGATTGTCAATCACAAGTATGGGTAAGTACTCCTGCGCTGTAAAAGGTCTAGCCTCCGCAGAAGCCTCTGAACCAGCAGTTGCTGGAAGGTTTGAAGACGTTGTCGCGCGTGGAGAGAGACGGCTGGGGTTTAGAGAAGCAACGAAGTGTACCAGTCGTTCGTATCAATTTCAGTTTTCCTGATGTGGCTGCGGTGAAAACGATTTTCGCATGCAATGACTTTACACCCGTGGATATTTTATTTGCTTTAGTTTATTTGCTTGCTTTATTTAATTGTTATGTGTTATAGGTGAATGGCATGCGCTTTGTGCGTGGATACTTGAGGTGCCATTGGGAGTGAGAGAGTGGTTTTGGCAATATGTGTCACTGGAATATGGTATGCAACCGCAAGGCTTATGGAATATAGCCTGGTTTGTCACAATCTGTATGCTTTCTCATTTAGCCCGGTAAAAAAGAAATTCATTCTGCTTGGCATAATGTTTCTACTCTGGGTATACATGCTTTACTCGTGCGTGGGCTACTGTGCCACTATGCCAAGTTTAGTGGTGGACAATTACCGGGGAAAAGAGACGGGGTCGGTTTCCGGAGTCGTAAAAAGGACGGAAAATAACGCAAGAGCA
Source organism: Esox niger (assembly GCA_016801105.1). NCBI lineage: Eukaryota > Metazoa > Chordata > Actinopteri > Esociformes > Esocidae > Esox > Esox niger. The sequence continues at coordinate 45,158 of JACXGJ010002707.1, read as the reverse complement.
GACCTCATGTCCAGATTGCTACCTAGACCCCAACCCTGGGTAGATATAGAATCTGATTACGACGAACCATCCGTGAGGACCTCTTCCAGAGACTTGCTCAATAACGAGATAGACACGGACAGGGGAGCCGAGGACTGGAACGAAATGAGAGTGGAGGGGCAGAGAGCTCCGGAACCCGGCGCAATGTCAAGTTTTTCCAACGGCTCCGGGAGCAAGAAGCTGCCGCAGGCGATCATCATTGGGGTGAAGAAAGGAGGGACGCGCGCGCTGCTCGAGTTCCTCCGTGTGCATCCAGACATCAGAGCCGTGGGAGCGGAGCCACACTTCTTCGACCGTAACTACGAGAATGGACTGGAGTGGTACAGGTAAAATAAAATAAAACTGTCAATTTGTTCTCTAAATAGATTTAAATATTTAATGTTCTTTAAAGATGATCTGCTAGTCCTGGACCTATGCTTTATTACTGTATTGAACCATAGTTATCGAGAACCAGCGCTTTACAAGAAATGATGAGAACAGTCATGACGGTGGTATCTATCCATAGCTGAAGTTCTTATAGTTATCCGTAGGCATGCAACTTTATATTCTTATCTAAATTGTCCAAACACGGCATTTTGGAATGTATCAATTGGTGGTAACTTAGCTTCATGGCAATTATTAATAATTAATAATTAATTATAATAGAAAATAATTACATTTATTATTAATGTGTAATACATATAGGCCTAGTAGTTAGTAGCTTGTAACATAATTTGAAACACACAATTGTTAATCTTATTATTAAAAAGCTATAGCAAGCATGTAATGAAATACTTTACTGTAATGGATTCGATTGTATAATGCAGACTCATTACATGCTAACTATAGGCTTGAATTATTATTTGGAGAAATATAAATGTTCCATAGAACCTGATTTAAGTTATCCAATTGTTTTAATTTATTGTGAATAAATGTTTAGGGAATAGATAATGTTATTGACTATAGGCTTATGTCCATACAATAAATTACTGTAAGGCTACTGCTATTTACAATAATTAAATTAAGTTTTGAGTACTTATATTTGTTTATCTCTGTGCTAATCTAAACTCCCATCATATTAGCTAAGTGGGTAGAAATGTATTTGTATTTATACTTCTCAGTTTATCTGTTAGTAAGGTACAATGTGCCTTAGTGAAAATGCATGTGGGGCAGAGCCTTTTCCATGTGGTGCAGTGGTCTCTATTGGACACAGCGCCACACTGCAAGTTGACAGTTTACTTTTTAGTACTGTTTAATTTTACTTTTGAAAATAAATAAGTGGTGACTTAATTGAAATATTCAAATAATTCCCTTTCACATAGTCTAGATGTTTTACACAGCTAAAAAGGTCTGGTCATTTGTGAATTGTAGATCGAGAAATGGTTCGGATATTATCATATTGGAAATAATTTGCTCTTTGGATAATCAATTATAATTGTTTATAGTTTCAACTTTTACAGTAATATAAATATTTTTTTATTGTCAGACTGGTTGCTCTTTTAAATAGAATTTTAGTTTAAATGAATAATGTTTTGCCTGAATACTTTCTATATTAAGCGGATTCAGCGCTGTTCTTCGATATAGATGCACTCGAAAAGAACCGTGATCTACAACACAATAGCAACCGGCTGTTCTGAGAACAACACTGAAACAAAAACGATTCAGTCTTAGTAGAGTAGCTAAATAATCTACGCTAGTAATTTATTAGTTTTAACAGATAATCACTAGGATTTATATTAGACTAAGTAGGCTATTGTAGTACTAACAAAAACCCAGGTTATAGACCCGAATTGGAAGAATTACATTGAAAATAATACATAATACCAATTCCATTCATCCGAATTATGTGAGCTATTTCTTGATCGATTTTTGAAAATGTATCTTCCTACCAACTCTCCCGGTCCTAAAATTATTAATTCTAAACAAGGAAACAAGGAGCATAGTCAGTGAGATTTCGAAGACATATTTAGGCCAAAACCTCTCGTTGGATGTAGTCTATAAAAGAGACTATTCATTTTGAGCGCATTTGGTTCAATAATATAATTTAGACGTCGTATTCAACAGGCCTGCAGTTCAATACGGTTGAACAATGGTAAATCACATCAAATCAAAATCAGGGTATTATTATCTAGCCGCATTCACTTAACTGTTATAAATATATTTTTCAAACAACTTTGTAGTGATTAAATGGAATACAATATTTTTTGTAAATCACTGAAATGTATTCGAAAATATCTGTACACGATCCAGCGAATCAGGGATAGGCCAATGTATGTAGGCCTAATTCCCTCTCGCCTTAACCCCGGCGACATTGCCTTAGTTTAGTGCGAGTTTCAACCTCACTTGTCCCAGGCGCGGAGCAGAACTAATAGCTCATCTGACAAGTTGATAAAAAAAGACTTCTGGATTGCATGCCCCTCAGAATAACCGGATTTGCTGCAGTGTGTGAAGAGCCGGGTCGTTAAATATGCGAGGCGGTTGAGGCCCCCTAACAAAAGTAGACCTCGAGCATGTGAAATGAAAGAAAAAACTGAATGAGAAACCTTGGTTTTCGGAGGAGGTGACATGGATTTGACTCAAATTAAAAACACTGTCGTTCGCCCAAGTTATTATTCAGGGCTCTATCATCTACTTCTGAATTTTGTTTGTTTGCGGCAGCGTTGCCTAATTTGTTAAACTGCGCACAGTGTTGGGCATTAGATATACTGTTACATAATTTTATTTCCCATTAACCACATTTCCTCATAATCCTTAACATTTTTGGAAATAACAAACACGGGCAAAAGTGAACATTGGTCTGCGATTGATAACGTTAATGCAGACGACTGCAGTGGATTATTTCGGGTCGATGTTGCAACCCGCTCTGTGTGAGCTGTTTACTATGAAAACATTACGCGAAGGCTGCGGGTTGGAGTGCGGGGTGTGAGAATCCTGGAACTGATCAAATAAACACACATGCACCGGCGTTGAAAATGGGTTTCTGATTGTGTGGCACATATCGGTAGAGTGAGACGGTTCTTCATTTAGAATTCTACAGGCGTTTCGTAGGCCTCTGGATATACTTCAAATCAGCTCTAGAAATGATACCCTCCAGCTAATCCTTCTTAGTCTTATAATTTCATAGTGCAATATTAATGAACAATATTGAAACAGTATCATTTTATATGGAGACAATTAATGCTCAACACACAACAGTTCAGCTGAATAAAAAGTTTGTTTGAACTTTTCCATCTTACCCAGTTATTCACAGACATGCAATGGCACTCTCACATTTTATTTCTGGGCCTTTATGTTTTGACCAAGACACAAAAGCCTCACAAGTGTAGGTGTTGTTTTGTCTGTCCTGCTCTTGGGTAACGTCAAGCTCTGAAACTCCCAGGATGGGTGCTTTAACCATAAGAAAAACAGGGCCAGTCAACCTGACCTAAACCCTACTGAGAGCAAACCAGCTGGCTTTACGTCTGTAGTGCAATTCTCCCTGCAAGCTTCTCTTGGAAAGTTTAGATTTTTCTTCAAGAAGATAAACGAAAGAAAGGAAATGATAATCCATCCTTTTTGATGTATTTCTTTCCCATTAGTGTCACATAGGAGACCACAGACAAATCCAGACTTTAAACACAAAGAAGATATAGAGGAAGAGAGAGTGGAAAAGACAGTAATATTAAATTATTACTGCAAAGATGACAAGTAGGGTAATATCATGAATGGGCTACGTTGTGGTTAATTGTTGTACGATGTGGAGGAATTTGAAGTCTTAAGCAACATCCTAAAACAATGTTTAATGCCTTGATGGTTATTTGCACAATACTGCTGTGTAATACACTCCTCAACTCCTGCTGGTTTGCACCATCTTTGTCTCCGTGGGTCCATGGATACACATTTAGTCCTGGAATTCCACCATCTAAATGCAGTCCTGAAATGAATAGAAAGTGAGAAGAGGGACAGACCTCTGGAAATGTAGCACAGAATGGAGCAGTGATAACAGTCTTTATTGATTCTCTGATGTACTTAAACAGTTTTCATTTTGCGTCAAAGACCAACACATGATTCATGCTTTAGAGCATGCGAGCTTTGTGTATCAAGATAGAGAGAGAGAACGGAAGTGAGGGAGGGAGAGAAGAAGTTAAAGTGAGTCTTATCATCCAGCAAACATTTTGAAATTGAGTGATGGTTAACCTCAAATATTGTCATGTAATTTCAGAACTACATTACAAACAGTTTTGTGGCGATTTCTCTTAAAAAATCCACATGCCCTGGCATATTTTAGATAAACAATGTCTAGGCATTTTATTAACAGTGTGAGACTAAAATATAGGTGAGGTGTATTGAACTCTGGTCCCTGACTGGGAGCTTCATAGCTGCATGTAGCGGGGAGTGTTTCCGAAGGACCTCTTTACTTATTTTCTGCATGGCTGTTGATTGAATGCAGTGAACTGAAAGTTTGTTTGAAATGTTGATATATTGGCACTAAATTTCACGATTGAATGGAATCATTCCTTCATAAATTATCTAGCTTGCTAGCTAAAAAAAACTACAGTGCAGATCAATTGTTCCAAAGTATCAAAGCATGGGAAAACCACGGTGGATCGTCTACCAAACCAAACGGGCTGACCTTTTGTTGCATCTTGGGATGTTTTTTGTCTATTCTAGTATTCTAATTGCTATCTCTATGGTAACAGTGTTCTACATTCTAGAATGTAAAGTGAATACGGCTGCATTAGTTCCTCAGGTTCTGTTAGCACCTGCCACAGTGTGGTGGGAATGCCAATGAGTTGGCCGATCTGTTCACTTGGACTGTTTTTGTTAGCGGCTCACAATGACTCTTTACACTTTTCACTCTTCTTTTTGCTGTCTTACTTCGCCTGGCTCCCCGTTGCCTCTGTCATGTTAAAGGTTTTCTTTGATCGTATGTATTAAATGTACATTTTGTTTCCAACTTAGCTCATTTGTCTAGATGATTGGAACCCTCCTTCATTCTGTCAGTCAGTAGCAGTAGCTCCGCTCTTTCCGTGTTCGCTTTTCCTACGTATTGATTAAGAATATGCTTTGATATATAATTGCTGGGTCTGTGCTTTGCTCTCGTGTCATGGGCTCTCGTCTCGGCAGCCTGTCAGATCCGTGTAGCACTGTGCTGTGCTCTTTGGCTGCTCCTGTGCTCTTTGGCTGCTCCTAAAATAGTTTTTATGGTTTGACAAGTAGTTTTGACCACTTAGGGCTGCGAGGCTGCTTCTAACTTTTAAGCTATTGATATGGAATCTGTCTCTTGTGTGAACAACAGAGGAACAATCAGTCTACATTATACATGCTAACTGCATTTATTATTATCATGTTCTCCCCGGCTTCTCGCCATAAGAAAGAGAATTGTTGAGCTTTTGTTTGAACAAAAGAGAGAATTGCTGAGTTCTGTTTGAGCAAACATTTCTCTCGAGTTTTTGGCATTACAGCCTTTTGTCAAGAAAATGAAATGGGTTTGTTCCTTGAACTGAACACTGGAAGAAATATTTATTCCTTTGTGGATTTTTACTCTATGTGGTTAATGATTGTGCTTGTGATGCTTGTGAACTGTCACATTTGTTGTAACACATTTGGGAGTAAGAGGAATGTTGGAGTTTATACTCTATACTCACAGCAACCATGCCACCATGCAAAGTTGGGGTGGAATATATATTGGCCCTTCATTACATAATCTGCTTTTGTTCACTGTTATGTAATATGGATTCCATTTACTTACAGAGAATTATTTAATTTAATGTGGTGGATAAACTCAATCTACATACCTACTTAGTCATAGTCGATTATTGTGAATCCAAGAAAAGACCAATATGGCTGGATTTTCTCAGCCACACCTACATATTTTCTCAGGTGTTTTGTTTACAGTGATTGTTCAGAAGTTACGCTTTAGTGTTGTGTTGCCTAGTTGGACTGTAATGGCGCCATCTCTGAGCACGGTGTATTTGTGGGCTGGTGAATCTTGGAATCCCTTCACCCTGTGATAAAGAACCAAATAATTAAATAGACGTAACGGCAGCTTTGGTTAGCTAGCTACGGCCTGAAGCTCCACCACAACAAAGGGACAAGTGGAGCATTGTTAAAAAGGGGTGCTTAAGAAGGGCACAAATCCCTTATCAACCTGGAGATGGTTGCGGAAGTTGGAAGTTATCCGTGGGCTGGCCGGTCCAGCCCCCCGCTTGCAGAGACCAGACAGATGCTGCTGTCCGTGTCAAGGGGAGTTCCAGCTGGATGCTTCTTCTTTTAATCTCCTCACGACAGCAGCGCTCCTGTTTCCACGTAGGTGACCCAACACTCTGTCGGTTCTCTCCTCTCCACTGACCTCTCCCTGTTTCCTCTAACAGGCAGGCTGAATGGCACAAAGGCTATATGGCGGCAGTGTCACAACCTTCCAACTAACCTGACCAACAGGGAAAAAGTCTGGAATGAATATGAGACTAAATACAGAATGATTTCCGTTGATTTGTTTGAAACAATTATTCGTCTATGAGGACTTAGGACTTGGACACTCACCAGCCAAAGTACCGATCAGACCACGCAGGGCCAGTGACCATACAGGCACACAGATGACACACCGGGCCTTGTCCCTGGGTCCTTAGAGAGATACTGGCTATTGATTAGTCAGGCCTGATGGAGGTGAAGCGTGGTAGATGGGTTAAGGGGCGCTGACTGAGGGTCAGTGTTTCCGCTGCTGACTGACAGACTGTGTGCTGACCATCTGCGGAGCAGGAACAAGCTGCTGGACCTACAAGTCCCACGGGGTATTCACAGTGTTCTCACTCCTCCGGTCTACGCAGGGAAATGTGGTTAGTTATGTTGATTAATGCCTAACCTGCAAAGATGATCCTTGGTCACTAAAACTGATTTGTTGAATGTTGATAGGCAAACTGACATGGGGAAATACGGAACCCGCCTGTCCCACAGTGAGGTAAGAAGTGGATTCACCATAAGGGATTGTCTGATGAAGCCACTTACAGGGAAGTAGCAGAAATCTTTGTTGAAACTGGAAACGGCTGCTATTAGCTTGATGGGAAAACTTGACAGTTTTAGCTTGACAGGAATGTTGACTCTGAGACGATCTGATACTTTGGCGCTGTGATGGCTTCCTGTATCCTTGCCATGGCCCTCCCTTCTACCCTCCACCGATCTGCTCCTCAGGGGCCAACATGACCGACCAGCCAACCGTACAGCTGACAGCAGGTTGACATCCTCTCCTCAAAGAGCAGGAGCTGCAAACATGAAAACAAGTTTCAAGGAAACCATTCCTCCGTGTTGGGTGAACTTCCCCGTTGGTCCCACATGAGAACGGATTCTTTTCTTTGTGGACAGACTTCAACCGTCAACCCCCCCCCCTTCACACCCGGTTAATTCCCCCTCCCACCACCCCGAAACATCCCATCTACTCTTTTATGAACCCCCTTTCTTCATCCTCCAGCTGTGCGCTCCGCCTGTTGGCGAATAAGAATAATGTCACATCGTGGAGTTTTCCCCCCCGTCCTGGGCAGGTCTCGTTGCAGGCCTCAGTGACCACGAGTGGCTCTCTGGGCCCTTCGGTCAGCGCAGTAATGGGAGAAAGGGCCCTTGCTCCCAGCTGCCTAAGCTGGCATGGCCCTGGCAAACAGAGGGGAGATAAGGGAGGGACCAGGACTGGATGAGGGAGAGGTGGTGTTTTTTTAAACTGAAGAAAGGTAGCCTCATACCCTAATTACCATTGGCTAATTGTGAAAGGGTAGCCTGGGGTGAGGGGAGAGGCATCCCCCATGTGCAGCTCTATTGCAGCTCAGTGGCTCTGTGAGTGGCCTATTCTGCACTACATAGGACAGAAGGGGAGAGATGGTGACCGCAGACAGGGACCTTCTGCTGGAACAGTAGGTAATGGACACTGAGCAGGAACTCGCTGACAAACACAGGCACACCAAGAAAATAACATTCAAAAATACTCTGACTGTTGTTTGCACTCGTGGATACACTCTGGTGGAGGAGATGAGACACACGTCTGTCTGATGAATCATTTATGTAAACCCCACAACCCAACCCCCCCCGAGCTGACGTCAAAGCAAGACTAGAGAGCCAGTGATGAGAAGGGTTTCTGGAAGAAGAAATGATCCGAAATGAAGCGGAGAAGAAGCTCTGATCTTCTGAGACAGTGATGTGATCCCCGTCTGTGGTATCTTCTCACACATCACCTTGTGCCCAGTCCATCCCTCTGTGCCGCTGCTGATTTAGGCCCTATTTAACGAGGTGATCATTTGGATGTGGGAACACATGTCCCTGCAACACCAGGCCTCCTCCCTTCTGAGTTAACGATCGTTCATTGCTGCTAAATAAACACTGTTTGGCACATTAAAAAGAGCCCAGGGGTTTGTAGCTGGAGTTAGATGTGAAAAAAATACAAGCTCTCGCCTGTGCTTTGTTAATCATTAGCTTAATCGCGCTACCCAAAACTATGGTCGGTCAGCGTTTTGTTGAGTTTGCCAAACTTTTTCCACATATCCAGAGATGAGTGAGTGTTGCTGTAGGAGAGAAAAAGGTGAGGGCCTTGAGGAGAAGGAAGAAGAGATTTAAAGGCAGTCAACCAGTAAACCTTCTCCCGCCCCCAAAAATGTTTTCTTATGATCATTTATGTCTCTATGATTGATCGATAGTTTCAGGCATTGTAAAACAATTACTTCCCAAGCTAATAACCTTTCTTAGACTCTTTGACTGGAGATGGTGGAAGCTTGGCTTCTGATTATTTTTATTATAACAATTATAATAAGAAACGTCCCCCCAGCCCCCACCTTACGACTTGTCCCAGGTATTAAGTCTCGAAGGTAACTATTAGGGAGTGTGAGGTACTGTGTGGGGGGGGAGTGACAGTTAGGTAGCAGAGGCTAGGAAACCCCTGGGGTGTTCTATTCACCCTCTGCCATAAAAGAGCACAGCTCATTAGGAGCCCTGCAGGGACTGGTGTCTCACTCTACGTTCCTTTCTCTTTCCCTCCCTTTTCCTGTCCTCTCTCCTTCCTTTACCCCTCTCTTACCCTCTTTTTTCCATTCATTCTCTCTCTATCCCGTTCCTCTCTGTTTCTCTTGTCCCTCTCTCCTGAGCCCCAGGTTCTCCCTCTGTACTCACAGGAGTGAATATTCCTCAAAGGAGTGACAACAGCTCAGCTCCAAGGCAACCGAGCCATCTAAACCCGGGGCCCAAACACTTATTGACTCCATCCAACTCTGTTGCTGTCTTTCTGGTCCTATTTCTCTCTCTGTTTCGCTCTGCTTTTCTGTGTCTGTCTTTTCTGTCTCTAACTCTCTCACTCTCGTTACCACTCTCCTGCCCTCTCACTTTCTCGCTCTTATTCTCCTCGATATGGTCTTTATCTTTCAAGCTACGATAGAACAGGTTTCCTAACTAAATATCAGTTCGTAACTCAAATGTTCCCTTAAGTTGTTTTGACCTGTATCTCTGTGAGTGCAATTGGACTGACTGTCATTTGAAGGTTGTTTCCATAAGTGAGCAGAGTGGAGTAGTGACTATTGCACTGGGAACTGGTGATGAAATCCCTGGTGAAAGTATGTCGATTTACCCAGCATCCCCTTTACCTTGGCAAATCTCCCACAGACCGTTTGTATTATGTGTAGAAGAAATACATACAAACAAGATACAGCCAGGACTTCAACAATTGAATAATACCCTCTTGTATAGTGAGACAACACCCTGAATATCTTGCAGTACAGAACATGGAATATAACAGCAAGATGTCAGGGAGACAGACTGAAGAAATATTTAACTTTTAGATAGTTTAAATATATGAATAAATGCTGAAGTGAGCTGGCCATGACTTATACATATTTTGCTGGCTGGGCCAATTTCTCAAATGTCTCTTTCAAATTCTCTCTTTTTTCTCCTTTTCTATGAAATGGCTTGTCTTTCTGGCACAGGGAGAGGATCTTGTTTCGCTGCAAATCATGAGGCCCTTGCTAGAGGCCGTGGAGGGCAAAAAGAGAAAACATTTGTCATCATGCTCCTGGCGGTTATCCGACAGCCCAAAAGAAATAATCAAACCCTGAAATCATGCTCCAGCACTGACATCTACTCCGTGCGATAACTGCTAGTTCACAGCATCGGAAAGGGTTAACGACATGGGCCCCGGCTTGCTCACTGTACTTAATGGCAATTATCTTGTCGTTGGGATGCGCCGAGATATCCTAGCAGACAATATCTAGGCTGTCATCCAAGATGGAGCTTTAGAATTGCCTGAGGATCCAGCAGACCAACAACACTGCTGTCATTCTTCTCCTCACAAATGAAAAGTTTCATTGTCGCTACTGTTCCTATTACTTCACAATGTGGCTAATTATATGTTAGCCAGAAAGACAGGTTGTTTGTAAACCATTAACTCACTCCACAGCTGTACTGTCTGTCACTAATGGAGGAGAAACACATACTCCGGCAGACATACAAACACACTCACACATTGAGGCATATGGGTACCTGTAAACTGACTGACAGGAAGGAAATCCCCTCTCTTTCTTTCCAGCTCACCTGCCTAGAAGAACTCATGCTGTTTTGGATGACAGCCAGTTTAAACAGGATGCAATCCTGTGTGTGTGTGTGTGTGTGTGTGTGTTTGTGCGTGTGTGTGTATATGTGTGTGTGTGTGTGTGTGTGTGTGTGTGTGCATGCGTGTGAATGTGTGTGTTTGTGGGGGGTAGGAAGGTGGTGACATGTAGGTTCTTCTAAAGTCTGTTTAATCTTTTATTCACCTTAGGTGTGTTTAGATCACTCAGTGTGAGTGTCTACTGCTTCTGTTGCACAAACCCATGTATGCATACATATTTTAGGAATCTCCATCCTTGTGGGGACACAAATCTACATCAATCTAACCAAAGCCTCTTGGGGACTGTCTTTGTTTTACTATCCCTGTCGAGATTATTAATCCCCACCAGGTCGTTGCAACGTAACCGCACACGCGTCGACGGATACAACGTATGTCTCCGTTGTGTATTTCGCTCCTCGCCCTATCCGGTCCCATTGCTCACTGAGTCCTCGGCGTGCCCCGCTGGGGGCTGTCACGATGATGCCGTCACACTGAGTCCTCGTGGCTGCTGTGATTGGCCAACCTGGAATGCGTGGCCTCCTCAGGGGTCACCAGCGGTCTGCTAACACCTTTAACAAACACCCAGAGCAAACACACACCAACCCACTGATCACAGAGGATTACGGCGCTAAGCAAACTCGGCCAGTGCTATAGACCCGCGCACTGGATTGCAGCAATTGTTTGTGTGTGTGTGTGTGTGTGTGTGTGTGTGTGTGTGTGTACATGCAAATGATACTCATCTGCACAGAGTTATTTTACTGATGGGCATTGGCTCATGCTTGCAGAATGAGTTATAAGCTGTCTTGAAGACATCCAAAACAGAGTGATGATGTCTAGCATTAAATGTCACCTACAGAACTGTGAGGAATCTTGAAATGATATTTCTCTTCTGGTATGCTCCTTGTTCCTCCTCCCAATGTTTTATTTACACCACACGGAGAGCTGCTTCTCCTTGCGCCACATCCTGTTATTAACACTCGGTTATTCACTCTGTCCAGCCGTGGGATGTAAGCTCCATGTGGTCTCTCAGAGCTGTGTGCTGTGCTCTTACTGGTATTTTTGCTTTCAGAGGTGCTGAATTGCAACTGATAAACTTGCAACAGCCCATGTAGCAAATAGTGACTTATTGAATTGAGTGATTTGTCATGTCATGCCGAAGGGATCCCAGCCCTGCACAAAGAAACCGCTAAGATCTGGAGAAATGGTTCTGCGCCACCTAACCTCAGTTAAGCGTTTTCAGGGCTGAAACAGAGAGAAGGGTTCCATTGTGGTTGCATTCCAAATGTCTCCCTGTGTACTTTTCCTCAAGGCTGCTTGGGCTCTGGTTCGTACTAGCGCCTTATGTGTGTAATAGGTTGCCGTTTGGAATGCTACAAAATCTCTGAAGCGGGCGGTTACACTATTACAGTGTTGGTGTGTTTTTGACACTTTTCACTGAGATACAATCCCTCAGTCAGCTTGGCTCAGTTCATTTCTGTTTATTTATTCTTCTCTGTTGATGTCTGATGTTCCCTCCAAAAAGCTGTACGGTCTTTAGCCTGAACTAAATCCAGACCAAAGGGCCAGACATGACCACACGGGCCAGGCCAAACTCACAGGCGCTAGTAGTAAAAATGCTTGAATGCGAATGCACTTTTCTGGCATTTGGTTTTTCTCGCTGCACTTCCAGTGAGGTGTGGTGTTGTTTGGGTTATCTGTTTACATAAAGGCATGGGTCAGTTGTTTTGAGAGTGTGGCTTCTAGCAGACCAGGCTGAAAGAGGCTTTAATCCAGAACCAGGGCCCAGTCAGCCAACTCAACAACCAGCCAGCCAAACAACCAGCCAGCCAGCCAGGTCCGCATTCCTATGAGGCTATGTCTGCCTACATTATTAATCTCCCATCTCGTCAACAGACAGCACAGGCCCCTTAATGTGTATGTGAATAATGTGTTTGTGTGTGTGTGATGCCTGTACGTGTGTGTGTGTGTTCCACCATCCAAACCAACAACTTCCACGGATCCAGTGACACACTTTATTAAGTGATGTCTATTAATATGTATCCCCAGGCCAGGATGGAAACATTGGTCAGACTGGAGGCTTCATCCCAGGGCCTAATGCTCAATTAGTATCAAATTGGCTTCATCATGCAGTCAGCGTTATTCACTTACTAACACTCACAAATGCAGACAACATATATATATATACACACACACACACACACACACACACACACACACACACACACCGTGAAGAGAAGGCATGCACACACACACACACACACACACACAATTCTTGGGTTAAGAGTAGATTCCCAAAGCACGTCATATAGGAAATAAGTTGTAAGGAACCAGGAAGTGGTCAAATACCGTCCTCTCATCTCCTTCAGTGTGGCTTTATTGTAGTGTCTCTTCCACCAACCATCACAGTACTATTTTTTTACTTACAACCAATGCCTTGCTTTGCAGTTTATTATGTCAGGCTGTAGGCTCAGTGGGCTATTTCAAAAGGGGAAGGAGGCCTCTCCTCTTAGACAATCAAAAACAGACTGTGTGGAAATACTTTCAGCACTTAATAGACTCTTCATAATGACTTTATTTACCAGACGGTAATTCGCAAGCTGTTGTATTCTTTCATATTAATTTAACAAAAACATAATAATATATTCTCCATAGAATGGATCATTCATCATCCATGTAGTGATGAATTGTGTTCATGAAAATGTCTCCTCAGAGTCCAACTGTGCATAACAAGTGCGTCTTATAATTTCAGAACAGGAACGCTATTAGAATACATAGCATACCACTTTTAGACCTGACTCACATTCGCATTGACAACTAAAAGCTTGTTGGCCAGTTTTCGAGGGGTTAAATAGGTCTATTTCACTACAAGCACTACACTTTATGCCCAGTGAAAGAACAAGAGGTTCTCAAGATGCTTATCGTCTACAGCAGAAGAAAGACAAGTAGAATTGTTTTTGCTGAGGACGTTGTGACTCGGTTTCTCCACCACTCCTGTTCATCTGAAGAGCTTTGGCAAGAGGTTGGAAGAGAAGAAAGAGAGTCTTTCAATGCTTCCTCCCCCGTTTCCTCCCTCTGCTCTTGTGAAGTGACACTTAGCTTCTCTCAGATCTTCCGGCTGGTCTCTGATTGGTTGGCTGGCTGCCTGGAGACTGCTCCTGATCAATAGCCTGTAGTGCACTGGAAGAGGAGATAAGAGTGTTTGTTGTGGCTATACAGGAAGTATTTAAGTTGAGAAAGGACTGCAGATAACTATTGTATCAACTGGGCTGACTAGGGACATACGCCTTTGACGTCTTTATAGTTCTACCGTCGTAACGTACGCGTGACTCCTCGGCGTTTGTTGAAACAAGGCTTTGTTTCCAATTGTTTCCAATTGTTTTTAAATTACTGTTGTTTTATTTAGAACAAGACTTGATGCCGGATTCACATCTGAGATACTGTTAACTGAAGAGAGCACCACATATCAGTGGTCGACCGATACTCCCATCGACTACTGAATTCAAAGCTCAGCATCTTGCTTGCACAGAGTTGTGTGTAGCTCAGTTGTGTGTAGCTCAGTTGTGTGTAGCTCAGTTGTGTGTAGCTCAGTTGGGGTTTGCTCAGTTGTGTGTAGCTCAGTTGAGTGTAGCTCAGTTGTGTGTAGCTGAGTTGAGTGTAGCTCAGTTGGGGTTTGCAACACCAACGGTCGTGTGTTTGATTCCTGTCGGGGACTGGGTCTGAAATGTATGACCTCCACTACTGTTAATCGCTCTGGATAAGGGCGTCAGCAAATCGTAAAATGTAAATTTGGGATGAGCTGTGCTGCAATATGCCTGATTCTGTAGGTCCTTCCAGGTCCATAAACCGAACTGTTTTTGGGAAGCAACTAAAAACCTCTCACACTGGCAACGAAACAATTCTACTATCATCAGCAACAGCACTTGTTTGACAGAGAGCGCCATGTTAGTTATCAGGTAAACAACATTTTCGTTGTGCTTATACGCCTTCCAAGTCAGTGGTCCGGACATATCGCTGCGCATGCATGTGTTTTTCAGCGAGAGTAACTCGTTGCCGGTGCGAATCGAATATTTTATATACATTTTATGTAATTAAAATGTAATTGTGTTCACAAAGTATCATGTAATCTATAGGCTGTTGCTCATAGCTGTTCACTGGCTTTATTGTTTAGTCTAGAGGCGGTTGATCCCAGGAGGCTTTGGTTTGTTTTCTCTTCTCTTCTCAGGGTTTATTTGAACAGCTCTACATCTGAATCCTACCCTGTTGGTGTTGTCTCCATTGGGAGTGTGTGTACACCTCAATCCCTCCTGTGCCAGAGCGAGAGCTACCTTGATTTCCTTTTAAACAAATCAGCTTTACATACAGGGTCAGAAATACAATGAATGTCACCTGTATAATGCAGGAGACTCCAACCAAGGAAAGCCATAACACAGATTTTTGTGTGATTGCAATATGCTTTTGCTAGTGATGTTTCTTTTAAAATGAAAGAGAGGCAGTCGGTTATCGGCCAATCGAATATGATAGGAGTTAGAGACAAAAGAGTTCCCTGTTCTGCTTGTTTTTATCTGCGTATCTGGTTTGTACGCTTTTGTCTAAGATGGGATGTGGGCCCTTTTAAACGCAAGACATGGGTCCACTCCAGTCATCAGTTTGAAGTTGACATGTGAAGAGGGCTTCTGCTTTGTGTCTTATTACAGTTTTTGGGGGGGATCCCTTTCTCCTAAAAAATAAAACCCTCAACTGGAAAAACCCTCTGGAAGACAGGATAAGAGCAATAAATGGAACGTCCAGTACAGACCTGCTTTTGGACCTCACCTGTCAAACTGGAGTTTTTGTAGCTATAGATACCCAGATGTCTACATGAGCAGAACCTGATTCCAGCCTCTTTCCCCTGTGTCACCTCCCTCCTGCTCTGACCCATTATTTGGAAGATTATGTGGTAGTATAACAGAACCTGGGTCCCTGTGAAATTACAAACACAAAACACATCACACAAATTACATCGCACAAAAAGTTTCAGCCAATCCCATGCCTAGACCTTATTTTGGTTGAGCTATGGCAATAGCCTTGTTACAAAAGACAGATAGATATTCAGATCTTTTTCAATATTTGTTCCAAATGCAGCATCTATTTTATTTCAGAAATAAACGGCAGACATTGGCTTTATTGTCATATCCATCAAAATGCATAGATGTGTGAAGTACAGACAAACAGGAGTATATGTGTAAAACCACACATGGGCACAACGTGATCCCATTCTTTATCTTTAAGAAAGAGGTTTCATGCGTTTTGGGCAGGCGGGGGTGTTGGTCGGAAACTGTATCCGTAGCAACTGTCCTTTTGTATGAGGAGGATGATAATCCCTGTGCCATTTTGCATTGTATGGAACCGACAACACAGATTGATGCAAGTTGTTGGTGGTGATGTTTCTCCCCAGCGGAGAAATGGGCAGGACTCTCTAGAGCTCCTGGTAGTTTGGCTGTCTCTGGGGTGTTTGCTGTGTGATCCGGGGGACTATCTCTTCGCACGCGTTCCACTCCAGAGCTCTCCAAAAGCTCTTCTCACTCAAAGCTGGGAATGATCGAGAAGTGCTTCCACTCAGCCCTCAAAAGAAACCCAGACCCCACCCCTTCACCCCTCACCCTCCCCATACACCCGCCCCATGGCCTGGCCGCTGCTTCGTTCACCGTGCCGCCAAATGACAATGCCTGTATTTTGAAAGGAAAGCAAGGAAAAAGAGGGATTCGTTGTCACGGAATTGCCTGTTTGCTGACAGATTCTTTAAAAGCTCTACCTCATAAATCAAAATAGAGCATAATAGACATTGTTCCTTCCAAGGGCTACCCTTCACACTGAACAGATCCCCTCCTCCCCCTCTCCTCCTCCCCTTCTTCTATACTCCTTTCCTCCCCTCTACTTCTTCTCCCTTTCCTCCTCCCCTCTTCTACTTACATTCTCTGCTCCTTAAGCATTCTTCTAGGACAAGAGTTGCTAAAGTCAGAGGTGCTGGTTTTTATTGAGGGACAATCTTGGCGGGTCTTCTTGCTCACTCTCTGTAAATCTTAACCTCCTTTTACCCACTCTCTCTCTCCATCCAGCCCAACCCCCGACACTTGAATTAACATGAGATATTCACAAGGGATTTGATGAGCTAGGATCAGCATTATTTATCAGCAAGCACATTCCAGCTCAATCGGTTTCCTTAGTCCTCCATGCACCATTGTAATTTAAATATCAGATTAGAACCTGAGATCTAGGCACTTTGTGCTTGGTGTTAGCACCATGGTAGTCAATCAGGCAGTGCATTTTGGCTGACATGTTAGCACCACACTAGTGACTCATGCTGTGTATTTTGGCTGACAAGTTAGTACCACACAAGTGAGTCATGCTGTGTATTTTGGCTGACATGTTAGTATCACACTAGTGACTCATGCTGTGTATTTTGGCTGACATGTTAATATCACACTAGTGACTCATGCTGTGTATTTTGGCTGATTGTTAGGGTTATTTTCCTTTAACACATCCCAGAAGGGAATATTAACACAATGGGAACAACACTCTTGAAGAAACTGTGACTTTGTGCATGCGTGCGTACGTGTGTGTGCATGAAGCTACTGAGGAGGAGTTATCTGTGCCACTAGGTATCCTCTTTACAGAGGTCGTAAAAGCATTTATTTTAAAATTGATGCATTTGATTTGTGGGCTCAAATTATGTATTGCAAGTCTTTGGATCTCACTGTTTGTAAATGTATAGAATTGGCCTGTTGGGCCTCTCTTTTCTTCACCATGTAATAATGACTTTGCTTGAGAAGAGATGGGTCATGATCTTGCAGCACAGAAACAGTCAGCACACCCCCCAACTGTTTTCCTTTCAGTAAGCTGTTAATGAGCATCAAGAAGCACCCATGGTTCTCTTCCATCCGCTCCCATCTCTTTTCAAGTGTCTGCAATCAGGCTGATATGATCATAATTAGATCACTTCAGCTCGTTGCTGAAACACTGTTGAGACTACCACACGTATCAGCCAACACATTTCCATAAACCATTTTGCTGGTTGCCTCAAATCACCTTCTGCTTTTTACACAATGTTTATTTCACGCCTACCTCTCTCCGTTTCTGTATCCATATATGTGCCTGTTTCTCTATCTTTCCGAAAGGCAATTTCAACTACAATGGGTCTAGTGGTGCCTTGAAGGAGAGCCAGACCATAGTACATGTCAATGAATAAGCCATGAGATGCCGTAGTTATACATGAACTAGATTCTAGAGCAGGACTGAGGAACACGTAGAAGTGCCGCAAACCTTGAGTCAGAGCGCTTAGCCTGGGTCCCTGTGACGGTCTCCTGACAGACGCCCTCTCCAGCCCCGGTGCCTCTTTCAGCAGTCAGGTCCGTGTAGACACTCGCGGTGAGATTACACCGTGCCGGGACAAGGCCTTTTAGAATGACTGTGTAACTCTGAGCCGACATTACCACACGGAGCGATCCCCGCAGGACAATAGGCTAACAGGAACGCTTATCTTTGGGAGTGCGTTCGTCCTGACGCTCTTTCTGTCCTCCCTCTCACTGTTTCTCTGTTCTCTCGCTGTCTGTCCATCTCCAGTTAACAAGCGTGTATTAGAGTGCGGGGGTCCAAGTTCCCGTGTCGTTGGTTCATTGGGGGTCCCCCGCGCCTCACCTCCAGCTCGCGGACATCAGAACCAGAACCACATGTGATCAGATTCAGACATCGGAGACGTTCTGGGTTTCCTGCCAGAGGCTCCGGTGGCTCTCCGCCAGCGAGGGAAAGGGGATCCATGACCCGGTGTCTGTCAAAGCCCTTCTTATCGCCTCGCCATAATCCACTCCCTGTGATTGGCCACCCTTTCTGAAAGCCAAAACCACCTTGGCAGCGGCGAGCACGTTCACTTTTCATTCAAAACTAGTTGTTCTCAAATGCCTCGAGATTATGAGTAGGTTCTACGTGTAACTTATCCATCTCACTCCCTCTACCACAGCCGTCCTAGCTGGCTAGGCCCTGTTAGAAACATTGGCTGGTCTGAAACAAGTCGAGTCTTCTTTCAGACAGCTCCAGGGCTGGTTGTTGAAGCACTCCTCCATGGGCAAGCCACAGAAGGTTCAAGCTGAGTCAGTGAAAATTAGTCTGTGCTTTGCTGCCTAAGTGGTTAATGGTGTAAAGAGGCTTGGTGGATTTAGATTAGGCTCCGCCCCACTAACCATTAGGGTAGTTGCTGCAGTACAGACAGACTGACAGACAGAAAGAAAAGACTTGGCTTCTCGTGTTTGATCAAATGATGAAATGAAGGTTATAAATGATTGAGAAAAGTGTCAGAATTTGATTGTAAATTTTATGGTGAAACAGAAGTGTCTTCACATTTCATATGTTATTGTCAGTACCCTCTAAGCCAGTGGGTTGCAGGTGCCCTAGAGGTTAAGAGCATTGTGCAAGTACAGAAAAAGTTGAGAAACTGTTGTTCTGCCCTTGAGCAAGATAGTTAACTCAAATTGATCCAGGATTGCAGCCAATGATGGCTGATCCCCTGGCATTAGTCCCATTCTCAGAGTGTGTCCCAGGGCGATGCCATGAAAATGAATCCACATAATGGCTATAATTATTTTCAGGGTATACATTTTTTCCGGTGGCGACGCTTTTTTTCTGCCAGAATATCTGGGGACACCATTTTCTCCCTGTGCTCTCCAAGTGAAATAACATGACGTTAAAAGTGGTTTGATCTTTACAATGATTAATAACCTTAATGCCTCACATTTTCGTCGCTCTTGAAAAAATATTTTCTGACAGCCCCACTGCAGTTCCCCTGTGTCGCGACCCTGACTTTGAATACCACTGCTCCAGGCAATGTGTATGTTTTCAGTTAGTGCTGTTTATGTTGGACGGCTGCCTGTAGTAATAGGTTGTGAGCCCTGCAATAAGGCCAAGTGGTCTTCATCAACTGACCGACTGACTCATTGATTGTAGAAAACAGTGCTCTCCATCTGGTTGATTACATTATGCGCAAGTTTCTTGTACTAACCCACTCTCTCCTCTCTCCTCCCCTCAGGGAGTTGATGCCGAAGACCCTGGAGGGACAGATCACCATGGAGAAGACACCCAGCTACTTTGTGACCAGAGAGGCGCCGGCCCGGATCTCCGCCATGTCCCGGGACACCAAGCTGATCGTAGTGGTGCGGGACCCGGTCACCAGGGCCATCTCCGACTACACACAGACACTGTCCAAGAAGCCTGACATTCCCACCTTCGAGAGCCTGACTTTCAAAAACAGGACTACGGGGCTCATCGACACATCCTGGAGTGCCATCCAGATCGGTATCTATGCCAAACACCTGGACAACTGGCTGCAGTACTTCCCCATGGACCAGATTCTGTTTGTGAGCGGGGAGCGTCTGATCAGTGACCCGGCCGGAGAACTGGGCAGGGTACAGGACTTTCTGGGACTCAAGAGGATCATCACAGACAAACACTTCTACTTCAACCAGACCAAGGGCTTCCCCTGCCTCAAAAAGGCAGAGGGCAGCAGCAAGCCCCACTGTCTGGGCAAAACCAAAGGGCGGACCCATCCCAACATCCACCCGGAGGTAGTGCAGAGGTTACGGGACTTCTACAGGCCTTTCAACATGAAGTTTTACCAGATGACAGGACATAACTTTGGCTGGGATTGATGGATGTGAATTTGGGAGGACACATGGTTATTTTTCTCTGTAATTCAATGAATGGCAAAAAGAACACAGGAGAAGTTGCTATATATATGTAAAATGTACAGAAATCTATTTTATAATAATTTATTTTATTTCTAAGCAATTAATTCACTAAGCTGCCTAACCATATTGTACATACATAACATCTGGCCCACTTTTTTTTTTTTACATTCCACATTTAACTTAATTTGTATTTACTCTTCCCTTTAACGGTCCCTCATGTCTACTCAGTGGAGGTAAAATGTAATAAATGGTGACTGAAATTCAAATTTTTGGATATTGAAGAAAGCACCATTTGGAGGGTATAGAGTGTTCACAGAACATGATTAAAAATCTGATTTAAACATTCATAATCGCTTTCATGTTTAAAAGACTCAAACCCTCAAAGCCTTTCCGTCGTGCTTACTTTTTATCTACATTCAATGGTCCACCTGTTCCAACGCTGTGTTTCATTCAAATGAGGTCCTTTCAGTTGCCGCCGTTTACCCCCATCCACATCCCATTATCCTTCTATCCCATTGGTCTAACCAGCTGATCTAATGTCCCTTCCACTCAATACCTGGTGGATCAATAGGCCTAATTGCTTCTCATTGTGCCAGACATGGTTAAAGTATATGTCTGGCCTTCCTCTTGGAGGGCTCTGACAGTCTGTTCTAATGAATGGGCCGTCCATCAGAGGCCTATTTCTGACCGCATCATATAGATAGGGCCACATGTTGACATGATGCTAATGGGATAACGTTGCTAAGGCCCATCGATTTGGGTCCCCGCCCTACCCCCAATCCCTATACAAAGCACTGCTGGCTCATAGCCAGCATTCAAAGGTTGTATAAAATCCCAATCAAATTAGTTCTCCAAGAGATGGGGTATTTTGTTCCCGATAATCGTAACTTTCTCTCAAAGTGTGAATGTGTTCCCTTCCCTGAATGACTTCAGAGAAGAAAAGAGAAATGTTTGGGAAATAACTGGGGAGGCTATTCCGGGTTAGGGGAAGACCAAGTACATGCTCCCACCCCTGTACACATGTGCCTGATATAGAGCATGGAGATACATATGACTGAAAGGACACAGAGCTCTGAAACATGGCATCCTTACACACGATTGGCGGGCCCTGGATCCAATTTTGGATGGTACTCTACTAAATCGGTTCACTCTATCAGTGGAGTTGGGTCTAAAGTTGTGTCCCATGCTGGGAATGGAAAGGTTGGAGGCAGGTTTCTGAAGAGATCTGCCTCAGAACATGACCGTGTTCCTAGTCAGACCTCATACATCATGGTCTGTTGCTACAGTTTGTCTTTCACTCCATCATCCTAACATCGTTTCTTTTATTGTTCCATATTGGATCTCAATTCTCCTCAACTGCTTGCCAAAAATGTTTTTTCTTTCCAGAGTACAGAGCTCAGACATAAAGTTACCTAGCTACACACAAGCTTGAATCACTGTCTGTTGTTCTCCTGTTGTTGTTGTTTTCTTTTTCATTGCTTCTTTGTTGTTATCTTTCTACTTGAATTCTGGATATGCAAGAGGGAGGAACTGTCTGTAGTTATCATTTGGAGGTGTATATGCCCAAACCTTTGAGGTTGGTGGTTTCTTCAAAGCCATTTATCCCCTTTGGAACATAAGGCTTATTCTGGGTCCTAAATGACATCCTTTTCCTCAATAGTGTGGGCCTACTAATTCTGACCAGGGCATTGGTCAAATGTAATAGCGCTATAGCGGGAACTAGAAACCCATTGGCAGGCTGGACCCAGAACAAATTTACACACCCTACCCCTGCACACTAAAATCCTTCCAATCAAATGCAGAGTTGAAAGTGTCTGTCACTAACTATTTGTCATTGAAAATAAATAAAAGAAGGAATGTAGTAGGGTACCTATAAGATAATGAAGACAATGGTGCTTCTAAACCGTCCAGTCCAATGCAATTACCAAGCATCTGTCCTAATTGAACAGTCAGCCGGTTCTAAATATTTTTTTGTTTTTTTACATCGATGGTAGCAGTGGAGTTAGGGGGATTTTAATAGTCCCTTAATAAAACACAGTTGCATTTTTGCCTAGGAATTGATCCTTCATTTGTTATGCCTCAATCCGCCATATTGTTCTATAGTGCAATAGTTATTACAGTAACAAATAATGGCCCTTGTATTTAGCAGGAAAACTATGGGAATACAAGCAATCACATTATACATTTGGAAAAATGTCTCCCTGTAATGGCTGGAGTAGGGGAGACCGGGGGCAGGTCACCCCGTTACACATTCCCC
Organism: Esox niger; assembly: GCA_016801105.1. Classification (NCBI taxonomy): domain Eukaryota; kingdom Metazoa; phylum Chordata; class Actinopteri; order Esociformes; family Esocidae; genus Esox; species Esox niger. The sequence continues at coordinate 22,582 of JACXGJ010002707.1, read as the reverse complement.
TGGTCTCCCCTAATGCATTGGAATTTTGGTCTTGTCAATGTAACTAAAAGAGTATGATAACATCCCCAATGGCACTCTGTCCTCTATTTAGTGCACTCCTTTGACAAAGGCTAATAGGACTCTGGTCAAAAGTAGTGCACTAGAAAGGGAATACTGTTGTATTTGGGAGGTAACCATACCAAAAGTTTGCACTCATGGTCACAATCCATGCCGCATCCATTATGGTTGAGTTTTATTCAACCCTTTCAGAGATGGAAATGTTATTGATGTTTGTCTTATCCCCATCTGCATACCATATGGTTTATATGTAGACATTTAGCAGATTCTATAAGTATACAAACAAAAAAGAAAATGTAAATTGAGTATTTTGTGGTATCATGTACATCAAACAAATTAATTTTACACAGTGGAAGAGCAAAATGGAACAGATGTTTATAGATTATTCAATACTGAGCATTCATACTTTGTATGAAGAAATAAATAAAAAGTATATATTTTACCAAAACTTGTAATGTGTAATTTTCCACGTTTATTGTTTGAATTTCAGTGACTGTATATTTTGAATGTTAAAATATGAAAAGAATATGAAAACGTAAAACATTAACAATCTCGGCCGGTGAAACGAGCAAGAGAGTAATGATCTGTGTTGCTCTCTGCTTGAAATACGAAAAGTGCTACTCTCGCGGTCTTGCAATTACAGTAAATACGCTAGTAAATACTTCTTCCTATGCTCTCAGACATTTCACAATTGGATCAATGCTAGTTTTCCATGGTGTACCTTTCCTCTGCAATAGAGGCTTTCTGGGAAACGTCTCATTAATCGTAGACAGAGGAGGTCCACATACAGACAGAGGGCATGCTGGGTGTGAATGACTGCTTGTGCAAGGGTTTTGTCCCGTATGTGTGTGTACATGAGAATGTATGCTTGTGTGTTCCTGTGTGTGTTTGTGAGAGAGGGTTAATGAGAATGTGTTTTATTGTATGAATGCCTGTGAATGTGTGTGTGTGTGTTTGTGGAACTAGTAGGCCTTGGTGGTTTTGGGGTGACCCGGTGCAGCGTGGGAGGTTTGGATCTTGTGTGGTGGGTCTCACTTCGTCGGAAATACCCGCAGGTCCACATTCTCACCCCCCTGTGAAAGAGCCACACTTTTCCCTGGTTGGCTGATCAGACACACCTCTAGACCTCCCTGGCTGTTAATTTATGAGGATGTTGTGTGTGTTTGTGTGTGTGTGTTTGTGTGTGTGTGTGTGTGTGTGTGTGTATGAAACACCTCCATGACTTAACAGGGCCCCATTAACCATCTCTGAGCCGTTGTTTTCAACCGGCAGAACAATGTAACTTTAAGCTCTGTAACGTTCTCGAATTTTACTGAAACACTGTGTATCACAACTTTATTCGTACACAGAAGTAATTGTTTACCAGAAAATGTTTAATCGCTTTACCTGTATATAGTTATAATTTAATTGGGATTGCCCCTTTCTCAGCTATTCACCTTTTAAATGCAATATATCAATCTTCGTGGAGTCTGTATGGTAAACTTGGTTAAAGTTAACAAAAATAATAGCTGCCACTCTGAGCTGTGTAACATTCGAGAGAGTTTTCAAAAGGAAACTGAGAGAGAAAGAATGACACAGAGAGGGAGTAGGACAGACAGCGAGAGAAAGGGCGAGATTGAGGGAGAGATTGGGAGAGAGGAGAGCTTAATCACCTGAGATACATAATGTACAGGTATGGCCTAGGGCTGTTTGAAGGACTCCCTAAAAACCTTACAAGTAGATAGTGTCCTTGTCAGGGCACTCCGTGCCTGGGTGAGGTGGGTCTCTGGTCAGCGCGCTACGCAGGGGGGAGAGGCCATTTGGGACACGGTCCAACTGTGAAGAGCAGGTGACAACTACCACAGCTTGTCTCCACCCTGGAGAGATGCATCGCTGCAGGCTGTTGTTCCTCATGGAAAACGAAACTACCCACCGTGGTGGAAGGGCGCTGTACTTTCCAGTAAGTGCTCGGCCTCGCCGGAAAATTCAGAAGAATGGAATAGCATAAACAAAAGACGACCCAGAATGATGCGGGAGACCGCAAGTCAGTCAGCAGCGGCCCTCCTCCCCGTCTTCGTCCTTCGGTCCCAAGGCATCGACACGTCGCTAGCCGAGCTAGTCCTCTCATCTCCATCATCAAGACTAACAGACCTGGATGATGGCTGCGGTCTAACGAGGGGCGTTGTGAACGACACACCAGAGGGACAGGGAGGAACAGAGAAAGGGAGAAAGAAAGAGTTTGGAAGCCAAACAGGATGCGGTTGTGTTGGTGGGGAAAGAGCGCTCACCTTGGCAGAAAGCGGGGGTTGGAGCTGCTATAGGACTCACTGCTGGTCCACGTTCAGCTTCCTCTTCCTGCTCAATCATAGCCACCCTCATAAATGAATCAAGGAGGCCTGCACAACCCATTAAAAGGGTTCATAACCTGATCAACATGAAAATCAACAGACAGAATGGGGGGGGTGGCATGGTATCCAAAACACCACTCTACTGCCCGTAGTGCCAATGGTAACAGTGTGCAGGGAATAAAGTGGGCTTTAATAAGGCTGGAGACTGTCAGTCGTCGGGAAAGGACCGCCTGCCAGGTCTTCATCATCGCGGAGGAAACATTTAGACGGGTGTAATTAACGTTGGAGCTGGAGAGGCAGAAAGGCAGTGTGAGTAATTGCGGCGTTCCCCTGGAGGCTGATGGCTGATACTAACAGGCTGTCGTCACCGCTGCCCTCCGGGGTCGTTACAGCTCGCCCTGATAGGCTGCCATCGCTGTTGTTGTTCTGAGGTTCTGAGGTTTAGATCAGAGGATCACAGCTATTCACCTGGAAGGCCAAGACACACAAAGCCGAGCCCCCGCCACCCCCTCTCTCCCCCTTTGCCCCCCCCCTTTCAATTCCCATCCTCCCCTTTTGCCAATTCCCTCGATCTCGCCTCCTTCAATCTCTCTCCTGCGCCCCCCCGCCAGTCTCCAGAGCATGGTTGCTATACGTGGTGTGTTTGATCTTATTAACTTCAAGCAGCAAAGCAATTGCACAATATCCAAACAGCCTTGTCACAATGGATGGAACACGGCCATTGGCCTGCAGGGGTCCATCAATAATTCAGCCCACTGGCCCTGCTATCCTTTTAAACCTTAACATGAAGCCAATATCTATATGAAAGGAAATTGGGGGCTGCACGCTATCCAAGCCCACCTCAACAGCTGGCTTAGACTTATATGTGCCTGCTTTTGTAAAGAATGAAGGCCACAGCCGTGTCTGCCATTTATTCTGTTTTTCCAGAATTGCTATTTATGATGGCGAGTGTAAGCATGTTCATTCCCACTGAAGAAATTACTAGAGGCTGTGAAGGAGTGAAGGACAGGAGTGGGATAAAGGGGGAATCTTGTCCAATGAAAGGAGTTGTTCCATTCAGAGGAGAGGAAGCCTGTCTTCTCGTTTAATCACTGCAGGTATTAGATCAGATTAGCTGCCACACCTGAGAGGAGGCGGTATAATGCCCAGCACGTTCTTTATGCAACTCATTAAGCCATGCAGGGTTAAAGGGCTTTGAATGACATTGCAAGATCATTAAATAACACTTCACCTCCGCTGCCCTGAGCCGCCCGCAAGTTTTTTCTCATCTCTCTGACTGTCAACCCCCTTTTTTACCCCTTCAACTAATTTAAACCAATCTCTCCATTCCAAACATTTTCCAAATCGTAACACTGCAAACTGTGTCAAGAGGCACGGTGTTAGCAATGTTTAAAAATAGCATTAGGTACATGGAGCCCTGATGTTTCAGCAGGGGACCAGTGGGCCTGCTACAGGTTTGTTGGACTGGAGGCTCCCTGTGGCCCCAGTTCTGCCGGTGGCTGAGTGACATCCCAGACCCATTACAGGATGCTGTCTGTCTGCCTGTGAACCCGTCTGTCTGGCTATCTGATAGGTCTGCCGATCAGGTAAACGTCTCTGTTTTCCCTACAGCCCCGGAAGTGACAAGCCTCTTCATGCAGCTGCGTTTTCCATGGTGGCGTTGAGAAGCCTTCGCTTCAGGCTTCGGAGTGGGACACTGGTGGAAAAATAAACAAAGGACGGTGGCAGGTGGGTACCGCAGAACAAAGACTATGTTTTAAAAGAGCAGCGAGGTGGAGGTGGGCACTACAGCGAGGAGACAGGGTGTTAACATTAGCTGTTGATAAACATACCAGTCCAGTCCTGTATCCAGCTGCGTGTGAGATCAGAACTCGGTTGTTTTTTTCCTGTGGGTGTGTGTTAGTGTATGCGAAGGATTATGATATGTGTTTAGTAAATTTGTCCCGCATGTCCATTGCTCTAGTGAACTGTACTGTATACTCAGAGGATATGATTGGTTTGTGCTGGATGTGGAGGTTGGGTCCTTTCCTCAACTTACAGCAGTAACCTATATCTTTTCAGCCAATCATATCCACTGAGCCTACAGGGCAGTTCACTGGAGCAGCAATAGAAGAGGTAAAAACCCACTCCAGTTTGAGCGGAAAGCTCCATTTCTTTATTGCTCAAGAGCTGCTGTTGTATTGGGTATAATTGGTGGGGTGACACCCTATTTGAAAACATGATACATCTAAAGAAAGCTTAGAAACAGCCCACAAATCATATGAAACACTATAGGAACCCAGTCAAAGAACTGCTGATCTGTTAAGAAATAATACTTATGAAATATATATTTCAGACAAAATGAATTATTCTTTTCAAAACAACTGCCATTTACACAACTTTCTAATTGAGATATATAAAAACGTAGGGTGTATTGAATCATCCTTGTTTTATAAGGTTTAAACATCTGAAGGGTTGCTGCATCTAATCTAAATATTATATTGCAACTTACCTTCACCAAAATCTCTTACAAATAACATTTAGTCTACCATAATAAGATATAAACAAGTACAATTAGTATTGAAATAATTTTATTTAAGTAATGTTTGGGGAATACGTTATATCATGTCTCTATATACAAGCAGGAGCTGCAGTTCTCAAAACAAAATGCGCATGACGTAGTTGTGATGATGCCGATGGTTGATTGGCCAGCAAACGGGTGTAATCAGACAGGCTTTTTCCACAGCAATATTTACATCATATTGACACAATTAATTTATCACCTCAATAATTAGATATGCAAAACGTTAGAAGGATGATTTACCAACATGGTTGCATTTAAGTGTAACCTATGCTGCCAATCTTTCGCTGTTTTTGTGATCTGTTGACAGTTGATTGAAGACAAATAAATAGACAGCTGCTCATTAATGGAAAATCTAATTGAAACCAACATAATAATAGGCCCATAAACAATGCAGCCATTCCATTGTAGGAATTAGGAAGCAGTGCCAATGGGGAGCTAAAAGAAAAGACCACAAGGAGTTGAGGAAGATGAGGCAAGGGGAAGGTGGTGTTGGTCTTGGAAGGGGCAATGGGAGCCCAGGGACCGTGCCATACTGTAGTAGAAATATAATGGCCAGGATGCAAAACCACATCAGACTGATGAAAACACCTGTTGCCTAGTTTGTAGATATATTTTACATTGATAGCAGCTAGTTATGTACTATCAGACAGGCTTTTTCTACAGCAATATTTACATCATATTGATACAATTAATTTATCACCTCTATAATTAGATATGCTAAACGTTAGAAGGATGATTTACTAGCAAGCCAGCACTGTAACAGAGAATTCTTCCCTATTCTGGTGCGTTTTTTAGCTTGCAGCTATGGTACCTGATTGGCTAAGATTAATGTATTTACATGCTCAAACTAGTGACAATCTTAGCTTTGTTATCCACCCATTCAACTTTTTAAAAAAGCAAACAAAAAACAATTTCAGCTATCTAGTGACATTAGTAAGACATTGTAATAAGCAATTGTATATTTTCCTTACTCTTGAACATCAAATCTGCAAAAAACTCCAGATCGATTCTCCTGACCGTGGCCTAAAATTGCCTCTGGAAATTTGTGATTTTGCTCCGTCACATTTAGGGGCTGAATTAAAAAATGTCCCGCAGAAAATGCACTAACCAATTATATCAGTTTGAAGCTTCTGTCGTCTAGTATTTATGGCAGTTTTCAGATTTTTTTTTAACTGGACAGCAGATATGTTAAGAGTAAAGCTAAATTAAGTTGAAAATCCTGTTGTAATGTTTATTTCTGCGTTTTCGAAAAGCATTTGCAAATAGTCTTAATAATCCTAGGATACATATGCGTAGAGATATGTACATGGCCATATATCACTTTTCACGCGTGCATGTGTGTGTCTGTCTGAACCACTCAATATTGGGGATCGAGGTTAAACATTTTACAACTATTATTAGTTTGTGCCTTATTGTTTGTTGCTGGTTTGTACCTTGTTAGTTATTAGTGTGTGCCTCATCGGTTGTAATTGTTGTGAATGGTTGTTTCCTCCTGACTAACATATGTAAAACATGGTTGCGTTTAAGTGTAACCTATGCTGCCAATCTTTTGCTGTTTTTGCGATCTGTTGACAGCTGATTAAAGACAAATAAATAGACAGCTGCTCATTAATGGAAAATCTAATTGAAACCAACATAATAATAGGCCCATAACTAATGCAGCCATTCCATGAGAAGAAAATGTATTTGTCAACCATACTTTCAAACAATCGATCATCCATGACAACAAAACAACAGTTTTTGGTTATGGTCAAAATAATACATGAAATTAACATTTCAACATCATTTTGCTGAAGGCAAAATAGTTGTTATTCAGTTGGAAAAAAAATGCATGAACATATTTTGTCCAACCCAAGAAGCCTACCATATCGATGTAGAAAATCAAACATTAACTGATCCGGCAATTGATGCTTTTCAGTTGGTAATATTCATTGTTTTCTTCTTGAAATGGAAAGGGATCTGAAAGAAATCCATGACTGAGTTTGGGTTATCCAACAGTTCACAAATAATTGTGAAGGTTTCCATTAAGAAAGTAAGAAACCATAACCTATCTGTTAGCCACAGGTTACCGCCTCAGTCTCACAATAAACACAGCCATGATGGCATCACGTAGGAGTGAAGTAGATTAACGGAATGACTGCCCCACTTGCCTTCCGGTCCGGCTGTCTGTCTGTGGGTTTGATAAGAGACAGGATGTGTGTGTGTGTGTGTGTGTTGTGGTGACTGTGAGACCCCCCATGGAGTCACTTAAACGTGGTCAGACACACCGACTGACCATCAATAATGGAAAATGCGCCGGGATACAGCTGTGACGCTCGCACGCTCGTGGCCAGTGGGGACGATCTGCCGTCTCTCCATGTTGGATGCAGACGGATGGCTTCAATCTGCACTCTGATGAGAAACTCTCGCTGAGCGTAGTTTGCGGTAGCCTAGCCTGGCATGGGCCAGAATCATCACATCTAATGTGTGATCATTAGCATTAGAACCCTGCATGAGTCCGTCTGCATGTGTGCGCGTGTGCATGTGTGCATGTGTGCATGTGTGTGTGTGTGTGTGTGTGTGTGTGTGGGTGTGTGTGTGACAGAGTGGCCTAATGGTTAAAACATTCAGATGAGCCGACATCTCATGCTGAAACAATGTGGGACCAGTCCAGCTGTTATTATGCGAATATGTGTATGAGACAGTTGGAGGAAACATCTGCCCTCCATTGCTATTTCTTCCGTTCGTTTTAGCTCCGACCTTGCCTTTAATGTAGCTAATGGTTATCAACCTGTCAGCCAGAATTACATGATATTCAGAAACATGTCAAAATGTCTGGATCCTGGTGTCTCTGGGAGTGTTTAGACTATAACTTTTGTCACATTTGGAACAATCCATTTCTTCCTGTGTGTGTGTGTGTGTGTGTGTGTGTGTCTTTGTGTGTTACAGTATTAAGGTCTTTGATCATAAACACTGTCCGTTTCTGTGTGAAATACCATATGTTTCCATTGGGAATTTCCGTTAGCCTGCATTTAGTAATGTTCTTCTGCAGACCTTTCTGACTCCAGCATAGGGACTGTCCTCTCCCCTCTGCCACCTCTTTTCCTCCAGTCCCTCCAGGACGCATACTGCATCAATCCCCACTACTGCTTTCACTCCCTTCAGCAGGAACAAATGGACCCTTCATTTTGACCTTAAGATATACGTCCAATCAGGTCAGGTATTGGAACTATTCTAAAAAAGCAGATCATAATTTCCTCAATACTTTGCTGTGTTTTTGCACAGCACGTTCTTACAGGTCCTGCTCTGCTTGTGAGTGGCGTTCTAGGAAACAGAAGGCTGATACCTTATAAGCTTATGTTTTCAGTATGGGGTCATAGTTGCTAATTGCCAAAACCGTTCCAAAGCTAGAGTGTAATTCGTGGGAACAAAACCAATTTAACACATCATGCTGGTGCAGAGTCAAACAGGCTGCCCGCCCACTCCGAAGCATCTGCGTGGTCCTAAAGTAGGCCGGTACCATTTGTGCCCTCAAAATAAATAAGAAAACTGGGTGGGCCTGGTTCACAACTGGTGCCTACGCAGCTGGCCCATAAGGTCCTCCATCTTCTGGCCTTTCCTTGGGGCTCATCCTGGACATGGCTCTGTTTTCGGTTGGTTTGGTGGTGGAAACTCCTAAGCCATCATCCTTCAGCCCTGGCACTGAGAACATCTAGTTTCGGTCTCTCCTCCGAGGCGGGAGGTAGCTAGAGACAAGGCTCACATCCAAAATGGCCCATTTCAGACGATGCGCTACTTCAAAACGGAGCACTGTGCTGAATCCGGTCCCAAGTTGGGACGCTGTGTAGGGGTTGAGGTTTCCTTCGGGGAACAACCCTGTCTGTGCTGGTGGCTAGTTGATGGGCTGGGAATATCAGAATTTGGGGGAAGGGGATCGTTTTTAACACTGGGGGGGGATTTTTCAAGCATTTTTTTCCACGGTGACGATTGCATCAGCTGGCAGCGTGGTTGCGACTTGTGAATGGTTGAACGTCACTTACAGTTATAAGGTCAGTGCATTAGTGTAATAAATTTATTCATAGCCTTTCTCCAGCCCTGGGGGTAGCTGGCTCTCCCCTGTAATAAGCTGCTGACATCTGTCTAGCATAGATTGCTCACCAAGACTCATCTCCCTCAAATGGGGGCAGAGACCCTTCGTCTGTGTGTGTGTGTGTGTGTGTGTGTGTGACACACGCAGTGAAATTAACACTTTAGCTCAAGTCAGTGAGCAGTTTGACGGACATTGCTGGGCCGCCCTGTCTCAAGTCATATCCTGAGCATGACTGCTGATTATATATTGCCCATAATGGTCTCTTTCTTATCCAATCTTAGCTAGGCCTGCCACATATGTTACGTGCCGTCAGCAGATCAAATGGACATGGTAAATATCTCATGTCTACCTCCCCATCTCCTCTCCATCTCAATTATTTCAAGAAAGAATTCCTCGTGCAGAATACAGAACAGTCTAACCATATAACGTGTCTTCTTAGTGATTAACGTAAAGATAATAATGTTCCTTGACAGACGATTCGTCCAGTGCTTCCAAATGTGATTTAAATATCCATCCTTAACCTTCGGGCTTCTTCCTGGCTGTGTCGTGGTGGTGAAAGACAACGTTTTCTGTAAAAGGGTGGGACTGCAAGAGCTTAAAATGTTTTTGTATTATCAACTCTGCTCAGAATACAGAATTTTCTCCATTTCAACGCATGCATGTTGAATAAGAAAATGTGGTCAGCCTTGTCTAAAACCAGTGGCGAATGCAACACAAAGAACCAATGGGCACAAAGAGGAGGGTCCTTCTAATGTTAGATCCAGTCCAAACGGTTCCACCCTTCGCCTCTCCACTCATTTTGAGAAGACAACATTGACCGGACCGCTAACCGAGGTGTGGCATCAGGGTGATTCTAGAGGCTGGAGTGTGGAAGATTACGGGCAGTGTTATGGTACGATACGACGTCGGGTTCCATAAGCTTTATGAGGACAGACACATTGAGAGTGTTTTAATGTGAACGAGCACATGGTTATTACATCCACCCATAAAAACAAATGCACAGACCGGTGTTACCGTGCTCACCGTCCTTCCGGCAGGGCTAAAAGGGTTTTTGGGAAAGAAGGTACTGTGTGTAAAAGCATCAGTTGGTTAGAGACCTGCTTGATATCCTAGCTGTAGGAAGGGAGAGAAACACACTAATGAGTTAAGAAGTTCTGCCATGCATATTTTACAGGTTGATGGGAAAGAAGTTCACAAGGCTGGTTGTTAAGGGGACGGGGAAGTGTGGAATGGTGTCGGGGGTGGGCGCTGGGTGTAAAGCGTGAGGGAGGAGGGAGAAGGGGGAAGTGAGGGTGCCACGTAGTGCTTGAACAGTCAAGGACGGACAGAGAAGAGAGAGAGGGTTTGACATTAGGATTCAGAGCAAGAGAGAGAGAAAGAGAGAGAGAAAACCAGATAGGTAGCTATGGCTCGACCGATTATAAAAGGGAGAAAACGATAGAAAGGGCATAATGAGTCAAATTGAAAATAAAATTAAAAGAGGTTAAGAGAGAAAAGATGCTGGCTTCTGTCTATCCATAATTACGTCAGTAGGTTCTCCTTCCTTAATTTCCGCTAGACCTCATGCTGAATACAGCCTGGTGGAAATGGGAAGTAGGAGGGCGTGCGGCAATACGTAACAATGAATGGATGTCAAGTGTTGGAAGCCTATTTCTACTTTCTTGTCTGCCACCCTCCCTGACTGTCCATTCACCCTCTCTACCTGTCTGTCTACCTGCTGTCTGCCAACGTCCCTGACTGTCCATTCACCCTCTCTACCTGTCTGTCTACCTGCTGTCTGCCACCCTCCCTGACTGTCCATTCACCCTCTCTACCTGTCTGTCAACCTGCTGTCTGCCACCTTCCCCGACTGTCCATTCCCCCTCTCTACCTGTCTGTCTACATTCTGTCTGTCACCCTCCCTGCCTAACTGACCCCTCTCCCTCCTCTCTGTCTCCCTCCCTCCCCATCTCCCTCCCTGTGTAGAAATCCCAGTGACAGCCAGTTGAAGGGCCTTTCTATCCCTCTCCCTGATAAGAAGGTTATTAATACACCCTGTTAATATTACTAGGGTGGCTGGCACATAACGCGTGATGAATGTCTGTCAGTGTACCCTGCTTCCCTTCCACAGAGTGAATGAACAGATACCGATGCCAGGGCCGTGCCAAAGGGGCCTTATCCGCCGATTGCTCACCAACAAGGGTTCGGTCGGTTTCTAATCGAAAGAAAACCATTGTTTTCTTGCGTCGCCGCTGAAATCTGAAAGGAAACTGCTGTGAGCGAAGAGGTATGCAAGCACTGTCATGAAATATAATGAGCACATTGCAAAGTCATAATCTAGCTCCTTCGTGCACATTTCTGGTTTGAGGCTGGAGGGGTGCGTGAGGCGAGCGCTGCATGATGGGTTTGCCTCCCTCCCAGAAAGTCAAAGTCAGGGCGTTTAGCTGTTATGAGCATCCCCGCCCCCCCGCTCTCTCTCTCTGTTGGTTTCTTGCTTTCCCCACAGACCATGATGATGATTCTGTGTGTTTTCCATTATAGCTTTCCTCTCTGTGCCGGTCTGTCAAGGCCTTGGGAAAGGCAGCTGCCTGTGTGGTATTGTCTCCAGCAGGATGTGGTCCTACCTTTATGTGTCTACATGTTAATAGTGTAGTCACCGGCCAAATACCAAATCAAAGGGAATTGTGTGAATGAATAGGACACGTTTTGCCAATACACAGAACTGCATAATCAGCCTGGACAAGGAAACCCAATAAAATTGATTTTTTAAAGTGTAATCCATGGACCAGGAATAGTGACAGACCCAACTATACTAGAGACAGCCTGGAGACAGTTAAACAGACAGACAGACTGAGACATAACATACTACCCTTAGCCTAGTGAGTGAAACAATACTAAAACATTCAGCCTAGTGGAAGTAAAACACTGAGTGAAAGTGAAACAGCCACTCCTCTACCTATTTTAAAGGGGAATTTCACCACAACGACTTAATATAGTAATTACTAATGTTCACAGAGATTTGTGTCATAAAAACCTGTTGATCTCCTCAACACAATCTAGAAAGAGCAAATTTGAATCTTGTGGTGGAATATTCCTCTGTGTTGTTCTGTCCTTAAAATACCACATGTTTCAGAATCATGTTCAGAATCAACAATGTTATTTCCAAAACACTTATTCCTGAAACACCAAAATAGATCCCGCCCATGTGGTGTTCTGTAACTCGCTGTACTAATTACAAGCCAACACAGAAAAGTGCCCTTTTGCATTTCGTTTGCTTGGTGCAAATAATGCAGCCATCAGAACCACAACAGATATCAAGTGTGAACAGCACATTTGCGTTGATCCAATCCATACCATTGCTAACGTACAAGTATACAGTATTACATACATTTTACCAATAGGCTTCTTCCCAATCATAAAAAGAGTTGAACCAAACATGGATCATGCAACTTGTTCATCAATGTATCTACGGATTGGAACATCACAGAAAAATATCCAATGCCTCTAACAAACAAGGACAACCACCATTCCACAGAAAACGCCCTGAAGCTCAATCAGTATATGTACATAGAGGCCTGACAAATTAAAAGACAGGTTTTTAGGGCAGTTTCAGGGGTTTCTGTTTGAAGGGTGCAGGTAGTAAGTCACAGTGTGTAGTGAAGGGCAAACAAACCTATGGTTAAGACCCGCATGGTTAAGACCTAACCAGACCAAGTTTCAATTATTTATGCACCCAACCAAGTTACATTCTAACTAGTTTCAAATACATTGCACCAGTTTTGGTGCACCTGGTTCTGATTTTAGCCATTTTATGTGATTCTTAATGTAAGGGTTTACTAATGTTTTCCACATAACAAGATTGCATTTCTGTTTATTTTAATGTCATGAATGGTTTCAAATTTAGCTCAGATATCCATGTGTCCATATATGTTAGAAAATAAACAACTTCCTATGGTTGTACTTTATTATTTACATGAATGTATACACTGCACATACACAATACATTTATGAGGGATTTGTCTTTATGTTAAAGCGGTTACAAGAATCTGAACTGCAATTCTTAACTATTTTATAAATGTACAACTACCACATTGTGGGTGTATCCCTGTGTGTGTGTGTGTGTGTGTTCGTGCTTGTTTGTGTGTGTGTGTGTTTCTGAGCATGCGTTTGTGTGTGGCCATGTAGTGTCAGGAATGAGGCTTGCAGAATTCTGACTAAAGGTGCTGAGAGAGAGACAAAAATGAAAGGAAAATAGGAGCGAGGAGAGCTCCACTGTACATTTAATGATGAAAGTTTCATGACGCTAAATCTAGACAGACCTTTAGTGTCAGTCAGGATTACTGCTGTAGCCTGAGCAGACATGAATAATAAAACAGAGAGAGAGAGATCCCTGAACACTGTGTAACCAGAACAGGAGAGGAGGGCACCGAAGCAAGAGAAGAGGAGAGTGTGCGTTCCAAACCATGTTATTCCCTACACCATGTACCCTCTGGCCTAAAGCAGACTACATGTATGACAATGATAGGGTGCCCTTTGGAATGCCGGTGGAGAGAATGGAGGGATGAAGGAATCATCTGGGGTGAATTAAAACTAAACACTGCAAATGCAAAAAGAAATACCACGGTACCTTAAGTGAAGGGTGTTGCCATGACTGCAGCTCACACTTATTGTAAGCTGACAGAGGTGGAAGAGCCGTTTGCGCACTCTGAAGAAGGACGATTCACAGCTCATCTTTGGGGTGATTCATGGCATAGGACAGTGTTGGTGGCGATTCACGGGAAGACTTGTTGTTTCAAATACGTTTTTAACATTCCATCCTTGTAGAATGGAATGACGCATAGTTGCATGCATGCGTTGTACTGTACAGTAGAACCACACATTTGTTCATGTTCCTGGGAGTTTACTGAGTTTAGTTGGTGTATAAGTTTGTATCTCTTAAGTCTTAAGTGCTGACATTATTATCATGGCTACAATTGGCAACCCTGATCATTAGCATGTAGCACTAGCTATGATTGTCACAAATAATCATGTTTCCAAGACTCTGCAATTTTTGATTATGTCAGTAAAAAATATGTTGTTACAACAAACTGGGTCGTTTCTTTTCCAGAACATTTTACTCTGATCAAACTGTTTTTTAAAACATTTAAGCAGTGCAGTTCATTAAAACAATTTGTGATGTATTGGCGAGAGCCAGATTGACACAACGAAACAAACACGTCTCTTTCACCACAAAAAACACACAGCTATTTATAACCACACCAATTCCGCCACACGATCTCAGGGGCAAGACAATCGACTCTGTAGCCGTAACTCAGTGGCGCAATTCAAAATGACCCTTCCCAGGAACCTCCTTCACGAAGAGCAAGGACGATCCCCGTGGCCTAACCAGGAAGTCAGCGCAAGTACAGGCGAGAGTGAGAGATGAAGAGAGGGAATGCTATCCATCGTGGCACTGGGTGGGCGGGGGTGTATGCATGCAGACAGCGAAGGAGGAATGCCTTTGAAAGCGAGCGGAGAAGAGGAGCTGACACTGAGCACGCTGTACACCTCCTCCTGACGGCTTGTCAGAGGCTGCACCTGTCCCCTCACCCCACAGCCACTGGGCAGGCGGACTGGGAGGACACTGGGACATGGACAGGGGAGCCCTTCAGAGGCTCTTCCCATTGAATGACAGCTCGGTCTGGGTCAACATTGGGACCATATCCCAGGCATTCAGAGAGAGAGAGAGAGAGAGAGAGAGCGGGGGATCTCTCCTCTCTCCGAGTTCAGCTAGCTGGCTTGGCATGAGACTGGGTGGGGCATGGGGGGCACGCACAAAACGTATTTGTTTAGCTGCTCTGGCTGTCACTGATATCTCCATTTAGTCCCATGCTGACAGACGCAACAAGAAATCATTGATCTAACCGTTTATTTACCTTGGATTTAATTTGCTGCAAGATGCTGTGCGTTTCCCAATGCGGGCCTAAGACCTGAGTAAGCACAAATGCACAAACAAACGTCCAAGTAAACAACAACCAACATGCATCAGTTAAGGAGGCAGTCAGGCTTAGGATGTGCCGGGCACATATGGGTCTGTAGCTGCCATCTGCTGCTTGGATCATTAGAAACCATCTCACACTGCTCTACAGCACTGGGACCTGTGTGTGTGCGTGTGTGTGTGTGTGTGTGTGTGAGTGCGAGTGCGAATGTGAGCGTGCGCCCTTGAGTGCCACTCGTTCTCTCCCTCCTCTCAAGTCTCCTGGTCTCTCCCTCCCCTCACTCCTCACGTCTTTCTCTCTATACCGCCCCTCTCTCCGCACATCTCCTGATCTTTCCCTGCTCTCTCCCCATGCCTCCCTCTGTTTCTCTTCTCTCCTCCCTCTCTACCTCCTCACTGCTCTTTCCAGGAAGACTCATTTGACATTGGAAATATTTTAGGGGGGGGGACTGTTTTTCCTTAGCGGAGGAATCCGTTAGGTGTTTACAAGGCCATGAGGCTCTACAGCAGAGGTCAGATAGTGCTCATTTAGTGTGTGTGTGTGTGTGTGTGTGTGTGTGTGTGTCAGTACGCGTCTGCATGAGATACGTGTGCGTCTTCGCTAATTTCATCTCCGTGTTCTTCAACATACCGAGATGCAATCAGTGACCTATGGGACGAGAGGGCCTCTCTCCACGCGCCCCTTTGGTCTCCACAGGGGACCCCTTCCCTCTCGGAGCATCCCCAGAAAGCCAAAAGGCCCTCAACAGCTTGGAAAACAATTGTCCAATCAATATACGATAACATTTGCATATTAAACAATGCAAGGAGAAAAACAGGAAGTCTGTTCTAACAAACTGAGAGAAGCTCCATTTGAATAGTCCTTCGTGTGTCTGAGCTTCGGACAAAGAAGAAACCAATTTAGGCTTTACAAAACTGTGCTGTGATGTGGATTATTCAGGATTTTGGCATAAAGTTCCAATCATGTGAGCTCTTCAGACTCACTGGCTTCATAAGGATTGGAGAGGGAGGGGAGAAACTGCCTGTGTCAGACGAGGAGTGGCTTAGTCATTTGAGTCCTCACCGAAATTGGAGAGTAGAGACAAGAACTGAGAAGAACAAAGAAAGGACAGACAGTCAGTAAAGAGGAAAGCTACCCATTAGTAGCAAATACAGTTTGGTCTGTCGATGTATCAAGCTAGCGTGGGGCCACAGGACCAGCTCAGTGAAGTACTATCATAGCCTTCATCGGTATCATCCTCCTTCCCTCAGGACAGGCCTGCGTTTCAACCCCCCGCTGGTGACCACAGCTCCCTGATAACACCCACAGATGGTATCTCACACCAGGAAAGGGAAATGTCCCCTCAATCCCATAAAAACATTTCACTGGACATGGATGCTCCCTTTTTTCACTAGCTTGGATTGGCTTATCAGCTAAAAACAAACATAGGGCTGGTCAATTCATTTGTCTTGAGGTATTCATTTGATGATATTATTTCCGTAAAAAAATTTAAATAGACAACAAATATGACAGAAAAGTTGCCTATTCTGGTAATGTTGCGATCTTTGCATTTTCTGCTGGTTTGGTGAGCGTAGATAGCTCTTTCTAGTTCTGTGACATGGGGTCCGTGTTTCTGTCCCTTGGAGAGCAGGGCGTGTAGCGTTGCTGAAGGCTTTTCCAATAGAAGGTCAAGTGAGAGTTAATAGCCCCACGCTTGCGCTGCCAACAGGCCAATCTGTCAGCTTGTGATCCCTGACCGGTAAAGACCCAGCCTGGACAGCCATCGCCCATCGCCCTCAGAACAACGTCCAAGCAAAATGTTGACTTACTCTATTTAACCTGGCGATATGTTGACCTGTGGGGCCCCTCCAGGAGTAAACTCTGTAAACTGACAAGTGAGTCAGGAGGCTTCTGCTTCCAAGGCATCTCCAGGTACCAAACTTTTATCCTTCCAGAGTTAAAGGCTGCGCCACGTTTTCCTCAGTTACCTTGCCGTGCCATCATGAAGCTACACCTGACGGTTTTTCACTGCGGAGACTGCGAACGAGGACTAGCCAGAGGAGTTAGCGGGTTTATTTCAAGGTGTCCCTTGACAGCGAAGTGTTTGACAGGGTGATGGTGAGGGAGAGAGAGGAGAAGATGGGGTTGCCCCTCCCTGGCACCTCCATCACTTCACAGCTCCACCGGGCAGCCCCTGGGAGCTCTTTATCTCTCACTCTTTTTCCCTCTCTCTGTTTGCCTGCTGATCCTTGTCGCCCTGATGACAGGCACAGGAAGAGGTGCTATCCTTCCTAAACACACTGTGAGCATGCTTAAATGGCTTGGGGAATAGAGGAATACAGGGATAGAGGGAAATGCGATGACAGTTCTCTGCAGGACAGGAGAGTGCAGGAGATAGGAGAACTTCCTCTGTAGTTTCCTGTTTCAGCTGCAGGTAATGATTAGAGAGAGGTTAGAACATGGTGAAGATGGCATGAGGGTTTCATGTCTCCATTTTAGTAATTTACTGTAGCATTAGCTCTTATCCGGAGCAAATGACAAGAGGAATAAAGGTTAAGTGACTTATTTTATCTTGTCAGTTACTGGGGCTAGTGGGTTCAAATCAGCAAGCACTGCTCAACGACTACTCTATCTATCTGAGAGGAGAGGATTTATTGGGAAGAGCTACAAGCCAATAATTTATCTAAGTCCCGAAAAACGTTTTTTCCATACAAACAAAAAACAAATTATTTTATGTCACTCTACTTTCCATGTGAACTACTTCATTGTTTGTAAAGACTGGATTGTTCTGAGATGCAGATGGAGATTCGTTGTTACTTTCTCTTGTAACTACTGGAGCCCCCATCCATTCTTTTGTAATACCACGCTGTAGGGATGTGTGCAGGGAGGGACGATGTACGATCTGGGTGGGGGGATGGCATCGTCAGGGGTTTAATTCAGGGCTAATTGTAGCAGGGTCTCCACCAGGCCACTGCAGGCCAGGGGACAGGTCAGAAGACAGGGGTCAGGTCAGCATCAATCACTGGGTGGGACACACAAAGCCTGGGCCTCTTCGGAGGCCCTCACAATTGCCCACAATGCCCCTGGTCAGCCTGGCCATCACTGAGCTGGGGGTGGTATTTGTGTGTGAGTGTGTGCGTTTGGGGTGGTCTTCACCTTCCCTTTTGAATGGACAATGGTCAGTAGTAGGCTAAGGATTTATAAGGACAGATTGGGTGGTAGTTGTTGCTGAGGTCAGTGAAGGTGAGAACAGTCATTTTTCAAGGCTGAGTTAGGACAGAAATGCAATTTTAACTGATTTAAACAGCATAATCTATCAATGCATCCTCATGAAAAAAAAAAAATATAAATATCCTATTTTCATGAATGTATATATATATATATATATTATTATTATATTATATTTATTTATTATAAAAGAACACATACAAATACACCCAAGGCCCATTCATTGTTTGTTTTTAAAATGAGAAAATAGTTTTCTTTCATTTTTTAACTGATGTGCAATATGTAGAACATGTTGTTTTTTCTAGAAAGTAATTGCATGCGTATTCAGTTGTTAGTTTACTTTTTCTTTGTTAGCTTTGTAGTGCAACAGGAGGCTCTGAATGAATGCAACTGATTCTGTGTGCTAGATACCTTTAATTTAGTTGTGTTTCACATTCTAAAGATGTAACTTGAAGAAATCTGTTGTATGTTTGAAGGGTTCTGTTGTATGTTTGAAGGATTAAATTATATTTTTGAAGGATTCTATTGTATGTTTGAAGGATTCTATTGTATGTTTGAAGGATTCTATTGTATGCATGTGGGGTTTTGGAAAATGTGAAACATTTTCTTGACCTTTTCCATCATTCTATCAATGGGAATGTACCAGCATTCTGTCCCATACAGTCAGAGGATGTGTCCCTAATGACATGCATGTTTTGTCCACTACTGTACCTTGTATGGACCAAAGCCCTCCAAAGTAGTGGATATGAGGAATTAGGTGTCCTTTCAGAATAGGTTGCTGCTTCCTGTCTACTTCATCTATTTTGACATTAGTATTTTCTTGACTTCTTAGTGGGTAAAACAATCTCTCTGGAAATACGTTTGTATGACAATATTTTGTAAGCCGCAACTTACGTTTCACTCTTACAGTACTTCTCAATATTTCACTATTATGTTACTCCTTAACATTTCACTATTATGTTACTTCTCAACATATCACTATAAAGTTACTCCATAGAATTTCACTATTATGTTACTCCTTAACATTTCACAATTATGTTACTCCTTAAATTTTCACTATTACATTACTCTTTAATGCTTCACAATGATGTTTCTCATTAACGTTTCACTATTATGTTTATCCTTAAAGTTTCACTATTACGTTACTCCTTAACGTCTCACTATTACGTTACTCATTAACGTTTCCCGATTACGTTACTCCTTAACGTTTCACTGTTATGCTACTCCGTAACTTTTCACTATTTGGTTATTGCTGAATATTTCACTATTACGTTACTCCTTAACGTTTCACTATTATGTTACCCCTTAAGGTCTATAACGTACTGCATCGATTGAAAATAAAAAATGCCTCATGACAAATAAAACCTACGATTAGTGGTTGCGGTTAACTTAGGGTTAAGGTTAAACATAACACTACTGATGATAAGTTTAGGATTAGGTGTTAGGTTAAGGTTGGGCATCTCAGTAGAGAGGTTAGGGTTAAGATTAAGTTTAGGTTCAGGTTAGGCATTATGAACGTTAGCTGAGGAAACGTGTTTACCGCCGAGAGTGAATATCACTTCCTGTATGTTGACAATGAACCTAATCATGAGTGATTTAGGACCGATACTACTGGGCGATGTTGATACTGAATGTAACAGCATTGCTGCAATGTCCTTGCTAAATGTAACCACGTTTTCCAAAATAGTTACATGTACATAATTCCTTCAATGATACGCTGTCCATTTGCTCAGTCTTGTTTCTATTTCCGCCTTTTCCCAATCCTCAGTCCTCCATAGATAATGGCTAAGTCAACTTCATGCACAACCCCGCAGCCAAAGCCACTTTTTTATTGTTTTTTATTATCCATAAAATTATGAAATACTGATTTGATTTAGGTTTATATAGGAAATATCATGGATTGTGATTAGAGTAGAGTAGGTGACATTCAGTCTCAAGGCAATTCAGTCAATGATGCTACATTGGCTTTAGAAATGTATTTCAAAACTTGCTGTTCGACTTAGCTTGTGTTAGTTATAAAGATGTGATGTTAAGGAAGCAATACAAACCACATTGAAGTTTTTTTTACTAAGTTTACGTTTTCCATTCAAGAAATCTGTACATGATTTTGTCCTATCACATCACTGTCAGTTTTCTTTTTAGCACTATGCTAACCTTTATGTATACACTCGTCACCTGGGATACATTCTTTAGACTCATCAGTACATAGTCGTGGAGAGATAGTTTGCCAAAAGAAAACCTCAAGAATAGTAGTAAAAAACTAAAACAACACAATGAGGTGTGTGTCCTACCCCTGTGGGCAATATTTAAAGACTTTGGCTAATGTGTCACTTTCATTTGAAATCCATAATGCCTCCGATTAGCTTCATTTCTCCAACATATCAATATTTAAGTCTACTTTTGCATTCTAAACTCCCTCAAAGGTGTACTATTGTAAATTCAGGCATCAAAATGTGATTCATGTCCTGTTTTCTAATCCTGCTCGCTGTCCAATTTCACACAGTCTTTGTATGGATCAGAAGGTAATTTTGACTCAGTCAATTCCTGAATAAATCAGGGTTCACGCAAAAAAAGATTCAATGTTTATCTCAAGTGCCCATATAGTGAGACATTGATTCCTCTTGCTAGGCCTTTAATCTCCTTCTATTGTTTTTGCGTTAATCCTAATCCTAATCTGAAATTCCATGCTGTTTTTGAGAAGGGGGAGGGGATACTCAAAAACCCGTGGGTCGGGATGACATCGGCTAGGCCTAATAGGCCTCGGCGGTTGCATAAATAACATTCTTGTGTGGTGTTGAAGGCGTGGGTGAGGGGGGCGGGTGAGTGAGGGGGTCTGGTGGAGACCCAGTCCATGCTCCTCCCTTCGTCTCTGACCGGCCTTGTCTCGTTGCTTGCCCTGGGATTGGATGGTCGAGGCGGCAGCAGCTCCTGCATACCCGGACACCTCCGTAACTCACGCTGCATCTGCTCCTGCCAGGGTTCACGCTCTTATGGTTTTCCAGCTCATTTCCCTCCGCCGAGCTCACCGAGTGACGAGCAGCCCGGCTTCCAGACCAAACGCGTAGAGATTTATAGTGGTGTGGATCGACATAACCTGACTGTAATGTATTGTCCATTCACTAGAGGTGGCACAAAGGAAAGCTTCGGGTTGACTCGTCCGTTCGGCTGTCCGTTCTTGTTAGGTGTCCCTGGAACCACCGTAGATTGACTTCTGGGACCATAACATTTGAATTCTCTATGGTGAGGACTCGGTCTGGTTGTCATTCAACCCCCTATTCCTTGGCCTGTCCTGCCTGCTCTAATGTGAACTGATTGCATTAGGGTTTCCATGCTTAATCTTCTATGTGAAATGGTGGTCATTTCCATACAGACCCAATGAGTGATGGTGTTACGCACTGAATTAAAATGATTCCACTCTGTTTCAGTGGTCTAAAGTTCCCACACCCTTTCTGTGACACCAACACATCCAGTCTGGAACAGCTGGAAGAGCATGTGTAGTAGGACGCTATAGGCTGGCTGTAAATTCAGTTATTTGTGGTCACGGTGATATAGAAGAACTACGCAGCAATCTGCATAATAGTGTCACAAGCTTATTGATCACATGTTTTGCTTCGTCACTGGCCTCTAAAGCGATAATGTCAGTCCTGTGTCTTCAGTTGGTCCTGAAAACTGCTTAGTTTCTCTCTTAAGTTGTACGCTATGATTCAGCAGTTTCTTATGTGAGAAGGTGTTTGTAAAAGAGAGGGACCTTAATCCATGTAATATTGAGTGCTGTGAAGGAGTCTGGCAGAAGACATTATTAACAGAGGTTGTTTTCCAACTACTCCCCCTCTCTCTTTGTCTTTCTCTCTCCCTTCAGTTGTTCAAAGGGAGCATAACATGCTACAAAATTGCTAGCATCCCCGGCTTACACTTACAGTAAACACAAGAGCAGCTCTTCAGGGTCGTTGGCTTCTCAGTGAATTCCATGAAAGGGACTGTGGTCAAATGAAATATTCACTGAGATACATATACAGCTGTACAGTCAACATTACATACCAGAGATGACACACCCATGCAGATCCTTGTAAGTCGAGAAGAATATATGTAATCCATCGATATGTGTACGTTTCTCTCCATTCTACGGGTTGCTTGGGAATAGGGAGTTTGATAGAAGGACAGTATATGTGTGAGCATAGAGAGACAGAGTCAGAGAATGGCCCAGACAAAGAGACAGACTGACTGTGGCAGTTCTTTCAATGCTTTCTCTTTCTCTGGCTGTCTTCCCTCTATTTCTCATTCTTCCCATCCCTTTTTTTCTTTATTTTTTTCCCTCTCGCCATCTCTTCATCTTTATCTCTCTCTTTCTCTCTCTCCCTCGCTTTCCATTCCTTTTCCCTTTCCCCCCCATCTCTTTCCCTAT
>JACXGJ010002706.1:0-62179 GCA_016801105.1 Esox niger | reverse complement strand
GGTAGTAGTCGTGGCAGTGGTAGTAGTCGTGGCAGTGGTAGTAGTCGTGGCAGTGGTAGTAGTCGTGGCAGTGGTAGTAGTCGTGGCAGTGGTAGTAGTCGTGGCAGTGGTAGTAGTCGTGGCAGTGGTAGTAGTCGTGGCAGTGGTAGTAGTCGTGGCAGTGGTAGTAGTACTAGTTGTCGTGGTAGTAGTACTGGTTGTCGTGGTAGTAGTACTGGTTGTCGTGGTAGTAGTACTGGTAGTCGTGGTAGTAGTAGTTGTAGTAGTAGTCGTGGTAGTACTAGTTGTAGTAGTAGTAGTGGTAGTACTAGTTGTAGTGGTAGTACTAGTTGCAGTGGTAGTACTAGTTGCAGTGGTAGTACTAGTTGCAGTGGTAGTACTAGTTGCAGTGGTAGTACTAGTTGCAGTGGTAGTAGTAGTCGTGGTAGTAGTGACAGAGTTATACCCAATCTGCCTTGTTCTGGTCCTTTTCAGCCAACTGCTATGCAACGATATGGCACAGACATGGGAACAGACTACTGCACCATGTAGTGTAGGTAACTGGAACGAGTTTGAGCATTTTGGGTTTGGCAGATTACCGGTTAGAGTGTTAGTCTGTCAGCAAAAGGTCTCTGGTTCAAATCCTGAAGTCGATGCGGGGATCTTGTTGCGGCCTTGAGCAAGATACTGAACCCTAACTGATCTTGTAAGGGTCCTCTCCTCTACTGAAGGGCTTAAATGTATTTACTGTTGGTCTGTCTGCCAGCTCAGTCTCTGCACATTAAGCCATATCTCTCACTGTCAACAGCAGTCTGAATTCAACTTCAGGCCCTGTTGGCATAGATAGGACACACACACACACAGACACACACACACACACACACAGCTCGAGGGGGTCTTTTAATGTCTTCATGTCCATCAAGCCTCTACGGTCAACAGACCTTATCTCTTCTGCTCAAGCCAGTGTGTGTGTGCGTGTGTGTGCGTGTGTGTGCGTGTGTGTGCGTGTGTGTGCGTGTGTGTGCGTGTGTGTGTGTGTGATCGGTTTAACTGTGGTCCAGAACCTCCAGTGTTGTCTTCTTCTGAAAGATCGTCACCCATACAAGATCCTCTGACAGCTAATGTCATTTTAGCGTCAGAAAATCACAGAAGACAGGCTGGATACTGGAACATTTTGTCTGACCTCCATTTTGTTTCCCAACTCTCTGTCTCTCAGGACTTTGTGTTCTACGCTCCTCGCCTGCGCATCAACAAGCGAATCCTACAGCTCTGCATGGGCAACCATGAGCTGTATATGCGCCGTCGCAAACCTGATACCATCGAGGTGCAACAGATGAAGGCCCAGGCCCGCGAGGAGAAGCACCAGAAGCAGATGGAGAGGTGTGTAGCGGTGCGCGCGGCAGACGGACTCAGGAAACAGGCCCGTGTTTGAAAGATGGGCGGGCCGGGCTGGGCGGATTGCAGAAGACTGGCCTGACAACAGTCCTCGACGGGCTCTCGGTTCACGGGCACCTTGACCCAGTGCTCCTCTGAACTGCGTTGGAACGGCATGTCCCGTCTGGGGAAACAAACAGGGCCTGTTTCCATTGTTCGCTGTAACTAGGGGCAACAGAGTGTGAGAACCTGGGCTCCGTCTGCGTTTGAGCGCTCCTGATTAGATTGGAAATATTTCTTACATAAATGGATGCATCCCACTTCCTAACGGGACCAGTGGTCCAGTGGACCAGATATTTAGGTTATTCGTATCCCGGCTTGTACGCCCGTCTCGTTTAAAAGCTTAGCATGGTCCTCGTTATGGCAAGACGTACTCAGCCTCTTGGTAAGCTCCTCAGGTGGGTCGGCATTAAGTTCCACAGCACCGGGTCACTGACATGAGTGGATTAAGGCCAGGTGATTAAATGGGATGACCTCATTCCGGGATGAGCAAAGCGACTGGAAAACGAGGCTCTGGGAACGGCTCTGCTGCTGTTATCAGGACCACGTTGTCTTGGCACAGCTGTTCAAACAAAACAGAACTCGGTCATTCATAACGCGGCCTGGGTCTGTCCCAGTCAAATCACCCGCAGGTCTTTCACTGTCAAGCCAAAACAATCACCACATGTTGTTGTGTTGCTAGTGGAGATTAGATCCAAGACAATGGACAGAATGATCCACTCTGACCGTGTCAGACAGTTACCGCGGGGCATTTTTCTGATATCGTTGATCACGAGAAATGTGGCCTTAGTTAAGGGCACTGATGATGGCTACAACAACTTAACAATTAGTCCTAGTTTAATATTCTAATCGAAATGGTGGTGCAAAATATTGTTAGAAGTGTATTGTCGTGTCAAACATCATCCCATAAAGTTAAGCGGTTTATTGCCTTTTGTGGATTTTGGTCCATGCTTGGCAGCTCTGAACCACATTCAAATGCACTGGGATCCAAGTCATTGTACAGGTGTGAAACTCTTTTTAAATGATTTCAAATCACAGGAGCAGCTGCGGCCCCGAAAGTGAATGTGTGTTTGTGAGTGTATCGCGTTTTGTGCGTTTTCGCCCTTTTTTGTTTTGTTTACAACCTTTGTGTCTCTAATATATGCGGAGAGTCGGACTGCCCCGCCATGTTGATTGGTTCATTAGCCAGCAGCGCACGTCAGCCTCTCTTTGTAACTCGCAGTGTCCCGTTATCTACAGAGCACAGCTGGAGAACGAGAAGAAGAAGAGGGAGGCCATGGAGCGGGAGAAGGACCAGATGGAGAGGGAGAAACAGGAGCTGATGATGAGGCTCTACCAGTTTGAGGAGAAGACCAAGAAGGCAGAGAAAGGTTGGAGCTACAGTTGTGCCTTGTGTGTGTGTGTGTGTGTGTGTGTGTGTGTGTGTGTGTGTGTTAGCTTGGCGCACAAATCTGTGGGTATTTCTCTGCGTGAGTTTTTTTTGGTGTGTGGATGTAGCGTTTTGAGATAGCGGTGGATTATTTCCTTTTGAAGATTGCTCTCAGTTGACAAAAATTTGCTTTTAATTAGTTTTTACATTCCTGGCGTACTTTCCCTGAAGCCAGCCTAGTGTGTCCTGGTTCCCCAGTGAACCTCACATAGCTCGGCGGCAGTGTTTCAACAGGTGTCTATGTCAGCTGTTTGTCAGACATTTATTGGCTGTCAAAGTTTCCTCCATGATCTTTGTTTGTGCAGAACACCATCATACAGAACACCAGCTAGCAGGGAGTGACTAAAAAATTGTCCAGTGAGAAGATGCTTTTTCTATCGTAAAATGTTTCGACCTCTTTATACATTGAGGTGTGATGAAGCACCACGTTCAGTGTCCTTATTCCGTCTGTCTAATTACGCACACGGAGGCACGGATTTACTCAGCGGGTTTGCTGTTGGGTTATTATTTCCATGACGATAGCTGTGTAGAGGTTTGAGGGAGACAAAATGGAAGTAAGACATCTCTGCAAGTACACAAGCTTCAAGAACGTCTCTGCCTGGAGGCTCCACGTTTTTCGCAATTATGCATTGAGAGGACTTTTTGTAGTCCTGGTTCAGAGTTCAATTCCTATTTAACTGGTCTGGCAGCTAAAATCAGAAAAAATACTTAGATTGACAGATTTTAACAGATTCGTATTACTAGATGAGCATGGGATTCATATTTTGTCAGGGATTGTGTTGGCAGTTTTTTTTCTAGTGTTTTGGTATGTTTTTTCTGCATAGCATCATACGTCTGAATGCCTAGCACATTATCTGCTGTAATGTACTCCGTTATGTGAATCTCTGTGTTGTCAAAGCTTTTCTCTCAGCTTGTGCTGTTTCCAGGTCGTTGTGTGAAAAACATTGAACAATCCGTGTTAAATTGAAGTCTCAAAAAAACTCATTGACATCATTATCAATGTTTGAATATGTGCAGAGAATCGACTCATCTGTAAAAAACAAATGGCAAATTGTCTAACATCTCTGTTTCTCTGTCTGTGCATGTGTCTCACTGTTTTTCTCTCTGTTGTACGTCCTCGCTCTGTTTCTCTTTCTTTGTGTGTCTCTTTTACTTTATGTCCCTATCTCTCTGTATGACTCTCTATATGCCTGCCTGCCTGTCTGTCTCTCTCCTTTTGTCTATCTGTCTGCTTGCCTGTCTTTCTCCCTCTGTTTGTCTGTCTGTCTGTCTCCAGACCTGCAGGAGCAGATGCAGAGGGCCATGCAGCTGGAGATGGAGAGGAGACTGGCGGAGGACGAAGCGTCCCGCCTGGAGGTTGAGCGTCAGGCTGCCCTGCTGGCCAAAGAAGAGCTGGCCCGCCAAGCCCAGGATCAACTGCAGAACCAGGAGCAGCTGGTGAGAACAACCACCACAACCATTTCACAACCAAGACATCATCATGTTACAACCAACCATGTTTACAACCCAGACATTTCCATATTACAACCAAGACACCATGTTACAACCAACCATGTTACAACCAAGACATCATGTTACAACCAACCATGTTACAACCAAGACATCATGTTACAACCAACCATGTTACAACCAAGACGTCACTGGTCCCTCCGTGGGGGTCACTGGTCCCTCCGTGGGGGTCACTGGTCCCTCCGTGGGTGTCACTGGTCCCTCCGTGGGCGTCACTGGTCCCTCCGTGGGCGTCACTGGTCCCTCCGTGGGCGTCACTGGTCCCTCCGTGGGCGTCACTGGTCCCTCCGTGGGCGTCACTGGTGCCTGCGTGGGCGTCACTGGTGCCTGCGTGGGCGTCACTGGTGCCTGCGTGGGCGTCACTGGTGCCTGCGTGGGCGTCACTGGTGCCTGCGTGGGTGTCACTGGTGCCTGCGTGGTGGTAACTGGTGCCTGCGTGGGGGACACTGGTCCCTCCGTGGTGGTCACTGGTGCCTGGGTGGGGGACACTGGTCTTATGTTCTCTCTACACCACCAACCCCCTGTTTCCTTCTCCACTCCCACTGTATTTCCGCCACATGTTTGAGTCGCCTCCTCTCTCCTCTATCAGGCAGCAGAGCTAGCGGCGCACACGGCCAAGATTGCACAGCTGGAGGAGGCCAAGAGACGCAAGGAGGAAGAGGCTGATACCTGGCAGAACAGGGTGAGTCCCTGTGTCCACACACGCAAACGCACTCACTCACACGCACGCACGCACTCGCATGCACTCTCTCGCACGCACTCGCACGCACTCACTCGCACGCACTCACTCGCACGCACTCGCACGCACTCGCACGCACGCACTCGCACGCACTCACTCGCACGCACTCACTCGCACGCACTCACTCGCACGCACGCACTCACACGCACTCACTTACAGCTATCTAAACAGGGACATTGAAGTTGATTGTCTTTGAATAATCCTAGATACTAACCCTAATGTTAAGTCACAGTACTGTTTCAACGTTCCTTTTGGGGTTGATGAGAAGTCCACTCATTGCTTCAACCACTGGGAGGTGATGAAGGTCTGATCTAATGGCTTGAATAGACGATACCATTTTTAAATGCAATAATTTGTAGCGAAACCATCTTGCTGTAGCTCAGCGGACAACCGGTTGGGTTGTAATGTGTGGCATTTCGCCTCCCTTCCTTCCTCCCACCTGACTCTCCTCTACTCGAACCCCTCCCTCCCCTCAGGCTCGGGAGGCCCAGGACGACCTGCTGAAGACCAAGGAGGAGCTCCACATGGTGATGGCGGTGCCTCCTCCGCCGCCTCCCAGCATGCTCCTGGAGAGCCAGATGGCCGTGGACAACCACTACATGACTACGGAGGAGCAGAATGACCACGACAGCGAGGAGAACAACAGCACCTACAGCGCCGACCTGCAGAACGAAGGCTTCAACGACCACCGCATGGAGGAGGAACGCATCACCGAAGCCGAGAAGAACGAGCGTGTGCAGAAACAGCTCATGGTGAGTCTCGTCACGGATTGGCTTATTTATTGATTGAACCGTTCTGCACTGAAATGTATGTTACTACTGATTCAACATAAAGGCATGATGTCTGCTGACCTAACATCCCCAACCCCTCTGGGGGGTAACTCTGGGACATTTCCCTTTCATCCTAACCTTCCCAACACCCCTGGGGGGTGACTGGATATTTCACCCTTGTCCTGACCTCCCCTAACCCCCCGGGTGGCACATTTCCCTCTTGTACCCTGTCTGAATCCAGCCTGATTTGACCTGTTGTCCTCTTGTCAACCCATGTCCTCTTCCTCTCTTGTTGACTTGTCTGATTTTCTGACCACTTCCTGCAGGCCCTGAGCGCGGAGTTGTCCCAGGCACGTGACGACACTAAGCACACCCAGAACGATCTGCTCCACACGGAGAACGTGCGCGCCGGCCGGGACAAGTACAAGACCCTGCGGCAGATCCGATCGGGCAACACCAAGCAGAGGATCGATGAGTTTGAGGCCTTATAAGATGTCCCCTCCCCCCCCACCCCCCGGGAAGCTACGTGGCCACAAACCCTTTCTGTATGGCCACTGAACCAATCCCTCCACTGCCTCACACACACCCACACACACACACACACACACACACACACACCCAAGCAGTATGAAGCAGAGGGATGTTGTTACATAATCCTGTTAAATGCTGTCAGGCAGTGCAGTGGGCTTCCAATAATCTCTTAAGGAAATGTACTAGTGCCAAAAAAAATAACACACACAAACACCCTTGTCTTGTTCATCTTTCCTTTTAGCGTAACAAATCTACTTATTGATTGTATGTAATGTGGTGCAATCAGACCAAATCAATCACCATTGTTTAGAACCAGACCTAAGAAGTGAATTTAGTGGGACTAGCAAATTATAAGAGATTGCGATGTGCACAGAATAGACCGGAAGTATACCTGATCAGCCTTGCTTTTTAAAGTTTCCTAAACATACTTTTAATGTTAAAAAGGGCAATTATTTTCTTCCCAGAGAAGCAACTCAGAAAAGGGGAAATATAACGAAATTCTTAGTTGCAGAAAAGTGTACTCTGATCTGTTTTATTTTTTTCCATTGTATTGTAAACACTTCCATTTATGTTTAATATTCCTCTACAGTAGCTTGAAAATTATGACTAGTTCAATATTTATACTGTATATGGGTAATCTAAGAAGGGTTATTTCATCTTGGTTTGTATATTTGTGCTATTCTATTGATCATAACTCTATAACATATATAAACAGTTCTATATCGACCAAAATAATGGTAGTTTTATGTAACATGAGGCTTTATTTTAGATCACCAAAAGAGATTTATTTGTAACTTATTACTTTTTGTTTCATTTTTTACTTTTGAAAATATTCTGCAGTGTTGTCAAATCAGCATCAGATCAAGGACGTTGGTACTTTTTTGCCATGCACTACACAGTAGCTAGCAGCCTTATATACCCAACCCAACATCTACTCCAGGAGCAAAGGGTTTATACAAAATCACTTAATTCTGTCCTTTTCCCCCTGCATGTTCCCAATCATGTCACCGTTAATTAAAGGATGACAGGGGGGATGAAGACTGATTGTTATGAAGTTATGAGGTGGAGCAAACTGGTTGACATTCATTTTGCCCAATTCAGCCCACTGGGTGTGCGTACTAGCTGTGACCCCACCGAGAGGCCGGTTTCTATTAGATGTTCTTCTTGTGCCTCCGTAGGGTGCACCGGTTATAAATGAGCCACCCATATGTAACTCTGCCCCAGTCTTAACTATCAGGCTCCTTTCTTGGGATGTGTACTAGACTAGTTTTTACTGACACTCTTAACACTGACAACAAGATGGCCGCCGGCCTGCTGTTCTTTAGTTAAAGTGAATTTTATAATGAGGTGTTCGAAATATTGACAATAAAGATCTATGATTACACCTTTGTCCTGTGCTTTTGGATTCTGTTTTTTAATCGTCAGACGTGAGGGAAAAGTTAGCCACCAAGTCTATTTTTGCTATAAAAAAACTCATCATTAGTAAGGACGCAGAAAGGACAAAAAAAATCGCCTCACTGACATTTGCTGAATATTTTCCATTGCAGGGAAGACCGGGCAGTAGAGACGATAGGTTGGCATCTCAATCGCGTTTTGCTCGTTTCGGCCAACGGAGAGAGCTGCTCGCGATAGCTGATTCATTCACTCTTCTTACTATCTGGCTAGTCTTAGAAAACTGCTGTGGGAAAGCCGTCCAGAAGCTGTCGGGTAACTCTACATCGCCACGAACATCTTTTCAAGACAGGTTTTTAATCGTTTGAGATACTACCTACTGATGGTATAATGTCGCAATTTATTAGATGGAGGATGTGCTCTATAGGGATTTAAATAGGTTAGCTGTGCATCCTACGTTAGCTAGCAAGCTACTGCCATGCTCGTTAAAAAACCGTGTAAACATTTCAGTGGACAGGCAATACAAAATATATGATTATATGAATTCACTATTAATTATGGGAATACTTATTGTAGATCACAATTTTAATGGTTTCACCTTAGAATTATTGCGAAAATATATAGTGACATTTTCAGACAATAACATGAGCATGTCTGTTAGTGGAGGAAATAGGAAGAATATTGAAGGAGATAGAATGGTAAATATGATTATAGAGCCTACCAATATATTATTCAAATGTTTTTTAAATAAAATACAAAAATGAGGCAAGCAATGAGAATCTATTAACCAAAGTATTTTCTTATGGTGTACTATTATTTATTATTAAAGATTGGAGAGGACAGAGAAGAGAGTGAGGAGAGTGTAGAAGAGTGAGATGGAAAGGTGAAGAGAAGATGAGTGAACAAAAGATTTGAAAGGAAAGTCTCATCTCTGTCTTTTCAGTTTTGCTCATGTTTTCTTCTAATCTATCCGAACTAAAATGACCACTGAATGGCTGTTCAGTTTGGACAATTCTGTCGTCTAGTGTTTCAGAAATATAGTTGTTTTCTCTGTCTGACACTTGCCTGTTATACTAAATACATGAAACTAGAATTGTCCCCCTTTTTTACTTATAGATAATATTGGATATTTTAACTCAGAAATAATTTAAACTGGAAATGTCCCTAGTTTTCATTTCAGAAATCTGGTCAATTTACTGTACACAGTAATTGAAAAAAATGCTTGTGGGACATTCCTTTAATACATAACAGTCATGAAATCAATAAATAACATGCAGAACTTTCACAAAGCAAGGGGTCGACTGTCCGTGTAAAACAGAAGTTAGTGCTGAATCTTTTCTCGTGATGAGACGTTGCGTCCAGTCGGGTGGTTGGAAGACTGATGACATCGTCATGTTCTCCTGCCACAGGCGTTAGCCTGCATGGGCAGTTGGAGGTCATGCCAGACGTTGGGAGTCTGCAGCAGCAGTCGCCATGACGACTCTGGGAGACATGTAACAGGGTGCGATGTTAGTGACATCACCAGGAACTGGCTTCTCTGTCAAACATTCTATTTTGAACATATAATTCTGCGACACCAGAGACAGAACTAAACTGAGTCTGAGAGCGAGCAGGTGAGTGAGAGAGACAGAGAGATGAATGCTGACAGACAGAGATTCACTACCTATTTTCCTCAAATGGCTTTTTCTCCAGATACCACTTGCGTGCAATATGACTTATTCTCCTGTTAATCAAAGTATTTTTGTCTAAGGTGTAGAGAACTGGACTTCGTATTAGATGAAGGAAACATTCAGACAAATGTCTTAGTATCCATCTAATCTCTGGAGTTAGTTTTAAATGAAGACAGGCAGTCATACAGGAAGAGAGAAAGGCAAGTTACCGGCTTCTATTCTGACGCAGCCCAGGAGGCGGTCTGAGAAGCTAAAGGGGGTGTGGTCCCAGAGTTCCAGCTCCAGTGTGCCGATCTGGAGGTCATAGGGCGTGACACTGCTGTAGAGCAGCTGGTGAGACCATTCTGGACTGGGCTTCTTCTTCAGAACAGGGGTCTTCTGAATCAACTCCCTGGATCCAGAAAGAAGCAAGTACCTGAAACATATATTTTAAAAGGTAAGTACATAGATTTACACACAAACACATGCACACAGATTTGTTTCTCTATCCTTGAGGGGACCTAATCTGGACCTACTCTATCCCTAATGCCAAACCTTAACCTTGAAGTCGAACCAGCAATGCCTAAACTGAAAAGTGATCACCTATGACTTATATTCACAGAATTGTCCCCTAAGCCTGACCCCTAAATCTTACCCCTGGGCTGGAAATAAAAATGTTCTTAGGAAGCACCAGATCAAAAGCCTCCTATGGACCGATTTGCCAAGTTCACATTAACCCCAATCACACTCGCACACAATGGAAAATATATAAAACAGCATCACACCCCAGCAAACAAACCCACACACCCATCCACACGTCATATACTCTATGTACCCTTTCACATAGGTGTTTTGACTGATGTTTGCTTTCGTGGACAGGTTTTTGGCACCCGTGATGAGAACAGCCAGTTGACCAGCGTGGCTTGGTCCAAAATTCACTTCTGTGTGGAGGAACAGGAGAAAACGGTGTCATTTCAATCCCATAACACCCAGAGCTGTATAAACCCAGTAAATAAATAAAAAGTCAGACAGTCAGCCTACCGTCTGTGTCACAGACCCAGGAGGGCTGGGGCTGGCCGGTGAACTTCATTCTGACCAGCAGTTCTCCGGCAGTGGTGGCCTCTACTGCACCCTCTTCTGAGCACTCAGGCTAATGACAGACAGACCCAAGTATGTGTGAGGTACAATTCCCACACATTTCCCACAGACCATAGGCTACGGACCAACAAAGAATTGTTTATTGAAATATACATTGGTGCAACATTGTGAATGAAACCCATATTCGTCTCGTAATTCATTTATTTTGTCATTCACACTTGACCTTTTCCGACAGCACTAAATAGATTTTAGTATGACGTTCAAAATGTCTTTACCCTTTCGAAAACTTGCATGTAAGGTTTACTTAGAAAGTCACTATCTTTTTATTTTATTTTGGTTGTCCATTTTGTTATTTATTTATTATACCTTTTGTTAAAAAAAAGGAGCTGTTTATATTGAATTAAAAAAATCTAAAGATTGAGAAAAAGAGAGGGACAGACGGTACAGAGGAGTCATAACCGTAATTTGAACGAAACCTTATTCCTGGCCACAAAAGTAAATATTTAGAGGTATAAAACAGGTAGTGTAAACTCTACAGAATGATCAGACATTATTTGTCTGACTATTCAAAATTAATTATTCCACTGCTCAAACCTTGAGTTAAATTTGAGGACAGGATAAATAAGCCAGTTAGACATTTATTCTTGTCGTTTGTAGTGACAGTAAACCGAGGGGAGGGAACGAAACCAAACTGATGGCTGTCCTCCCAAACAGAACCAGGGCAGAGAACCTAGTGCGTTGATGCCTTGTAGCGTTTGGCAGAAGCAAAGAGGTTGGGTGGCCGGGCCCGAAACCATTCACACCTACCTTGGAACACAGTGAGTACCATTTAGATCCGTGTGTTGTCCCGTCCTGAAACACCAGCCCCTCCAGTGGGACCAGGACTCCTCCCAGAAACACCTTCTTCTTCAGGGTCCCAGAGTGCCACACAGACACCTCCAGAGCAGTTCTGGAACACATGGCCGGTTCCAGCTGGTACTGTGCATCAAAGAAAACCACACATGGCAAGGTGAGACAGATTTTGTAGCAATGTATTTCAACCACTACCCATAGGCCAGTTCAGGGTCCAATTTTGTAAAGATGACTAAAACAGGTAAGTTGAACTGGAAAAACCCAAACTTTTTTCCTGAATGTTTTATGGTGTTTGCCTCCCTACATTTAGAACTTCATTGTAAATGGGATCCGTCGTGTTCCTCTTGACCGGCGTCCTCATCTTGCTGCAGCGCAACTTCTCACGCAGGAGGCAGACCTTCACATACCTGCCAGAGACGGTCGTACATTAGGAACAACATGAGGAACACAAGTTTTCAGAGACCCTTCTGATCAACGCCCCCCCCCCAGGGCCTCTGTATTCACCAGGCGGGGGACTGAGTGACAGGGCTTACGGGTGGCACTTCTTCCTCTTGACATCTCCGCACGACAGGTTTCTGCAGCGCTTCACCATCACCTCCAGGCAGGAGCCGTCTTCACTGAAGGCGACCGCCAGCTCCAGTTCTCCTGTCACATTGCTGACCTCCAGGAAGCCACTGTCTCTCCCAGTGCTGCGGAAACTACAGCCCTGCAAGTAAATGATCGTAATCATTACAGCGTTATGGACTATATAGGCCTGTTCTGTATAACTAGACCTGCAGCTCGTTTAGTTGCATTCCCTGGTTGCTTCTCTGCTGGCTGTACACGAAAAGACAGCAATCAACATAACCTCTATCTGATCAAGTGGTGATAAAACATTGACAGGATGTGTTGAATGAGCTGCAAGTGTGCAGACATTGGTTTCATTCAAATTCATTAGAGATTTTAGAGATTTAGCAGAGTGATCAGGCAGTGTTTACACATTTACAACATTCAGTCAGTCTGGTAGGAGATGTAGGTCTTATACAGAACCAAGACCAGTCTGGTCGTAGTGGTAGGTTTCATACAGAACCAAGACCAGTCTGGTCGTAGTGGTAGGTTTCATACAGAACCAAGACCAGTCTGGTCGTAGTGGTGGGTTTTATACAGTACCAAGACCAGTCTGGTACAATATGTGAATAAATGTAACCATTTCAACAAGCGCAACTGTATAAATATACTCCAACGCAGGTTTAGTCATCAGGCCATCCAACTCACCCTATTCCATTCTGAGTACTCTGAACCGAAGGAAAGTTCTTCGTCGGCCCCCGACGAGGAACAGCTTTGGTCATCATTTTTGCTCTTCTTGAATAGGTTTGGAAGACTAGGCCCCTCACTTAACTGTGGAAAAAGACATGGTGTCTGTTTTAAATATAATATAGTGTTGTAGCTACTGCAGTAAGGTAATGGTGGTCCCATCTGTCTTTCAGTTCAACATCTCAGCCATTACGACAAGAAGCTGGAACATCTTGCAATTGCTATGTTTCATAAGTCTTTCATGTCTGAAAAAATGTTCACTACCATAACATGATCAATACCTTGAATCTTTTGAACTTGTAGTACAAGTCTCTTTGATATTACCTCAAAAGGGGTTTCTGGAAAATATGTGATTTGTGTTACTTCAGAGTGCACACCTTTGACCAAGTTTCACGTCTTTTGGGGTTTTCTTACATTTGGTGAAGATTTGTTGATATCCGTGTCAGAGAGGCTTTTCGGGGCAAAACTTGGTCTCCGGTTTTTGACCACCGTTAGGAGATCCTGTTCCACTCGTACGTCCTCTTGAGATCTTGAGAACCCTGAAGGAGAACCGGAAAAGTAAGTAAAATAGCTTAATGACTTTTCCCCTCCAAAACACGGCACTACTGACGTGTTGCTTACGAACGAGCCTCAACTTAGATACCATATCTTATCTTGTTGCCTAGGTGCCATTTCCTTTACTGACGGTCAAGCGTAGGAGTAGCTTATCGACCAAATTAGAATAAAGTTTATGATAATACTGTCATGTAATGTAAATAGTGCTGTTTTGATGCGTTCTTTCTTGAATCCTATTTTTTTCCACAGCAGTCACCTCTAATGACCTTACATTTGGACACAGTACTATACTATATATCTCACAGTCTGCATTGAAACCGATCAGAGTCTTACTTCTCATGTGGCTGGAAATTGAAACCATCAGATCCTCCATAGACTTGGTGAAGGGCTTTTTCAAGTTCTTCAGTTCCTACAAATAACCAAACCACCAAATCATTGACAGAAATCTGACAGACCAAATTAGAACAGTGTCTTTTGAATAAAATAATGTTGATTTGCTCTTAGGGACTGAGCATTATTCATGACACGGGGTATCTGGAGAATAAATTAGCTATACATTTTAAATACAGAAGGTATTCTATAAGATTTCATTGTGCCTGAAAATTTGATTATAGGGTTTTTACTTTTCCAAACATCTATAAAAGTATGAATATTGTAACACAACTATGGCACCAGCTGATACACACAGCTTAATATGTACAAAGCTGTGCTAACTGTATGCCATTCTTGCAGCTAACGGAGAGGGTGCAAGTTTCTATTATTATTTATTGCTGCGTTTATAAAAACAAATCTCAACCTCAGACTACAATATCAGAATTGAAGGACCCGCCAGGTCTTAATCAGGTTTGGCCTGAGTATGAACTCCCTACCTCTGGTCACAATGTCTTTAGCTGCAGTTTTGCTGGCCTCCATGTGACTAGCCATTCCTTCAGATCACTCAACCCCTTTGAGCACTGGTAGGATTTAGGCCTAGCTCGCTCAACTTGTTCTGAGCGTGATTTGTCTACGCAGAGAAAGGCAGTGGAAACTGGTCTATAGTACTCATTTACAGTAAAGTAAATCACCTGATGTAAGTTCAGCACGGAGTTGAGACTTCTACTCATCCTTTTCCACTATTTAAAGATATATTTTTTTCATTGACGCAGTTCCGATGTTTATCAGTTGAAAATGTAAAAGTACCTGATATTATAAAAGCCTGACCCACCCTCATTTCCCTCTGTGTCTCATGTCAAACGGATCTCTCTTACCGCTAATCTGTTGAAAGGTGGCGCATTGTAGGAGGGTGGTGGGGTTGGCGGCACGACCGCTATGTGACTGGAAAACAAAACACAGAATAGATTTTGATGAAACATGTCTAAAAATATATATATTATTCTTGACTCGGTAGACCTACTTAACTGCATCTATCTGAACTTGCATCTCCAGGCTGTTAACTGTTAATTTACCTCAGCCGCTGGTATGACTTCAGCAATTTCTCCCCAGTAGTCTCACAGTTCTCTGAAAAGATAAAAAATAATGTTATATCTACCAAAACTGGTGCCTAACAGTGTCGAACATTTTAGTTTCCATCCCAGCACTACAGAGCTGCTACAAGTACTTGAAGCGTGATAAAGAGTTGATTTTCTATAGCAAAATAGAAAACGTGCACATTTGAGAGGCCCCAGGACCAGGATTGTGTGGCGGGATATGGTCAATGCATTATTTAGTCAAAATGATGCACAAATTTACCCACACATCAGTTGATCCAGAAGATCACTCATATGGAAACAACCAAAAATACATGTCCTTTATGACTCATCAAGTTATGTAACCCTATTCAAAAAACCCTTTAACAATTTCTGTCATTGAGTGAAAGTTTTCATTTTGTCTTTATAGAGAATGTTTCATAGTTAATGTTGCTATTGGATTGTTTATTTTTTCAAATTGGATTTCTATTGTACTTGTATTCTTCTAGACAACACTTTCAAGATTTTCATAGGAACATCCTCCAATGTGATAACAGTCCTATAAGATAATTCCAAATTACGATGCAAAAATCCTACAAGATGGTTTAACTAGGTTAGCTTCTGTTTCAATTCATTATTATTATTATTATTATTATTATTATTATTATTATTATTATTATTATTATTATTTATAATAATTACAAAATATTTTGAATGAATCATGCATATGAAATGTATGTCAAAAGGTGCATAAACCTGCATCAGGTGGAAATTTCTTGGCCTTCTCTTCCAAAAACCACTCCCCAGACTTGATCTTGACTTCCCTAAGAAGAGTTAAAAACTTGATTTTAGATTAATTAAACTTTGTTTAAACAACAAATTAAATTCTGGGTCAAGTACTGTTAAAATTACCTCACAAGTTAAAGCTGAATACAGTACAGAAGCTCATTAAATTAAAATGGTTACAGCAGTCCATTTTACAGTCTAATCTTTGTTCTAGTCCTGACAGTTTATGATATGGCACTGACATTACGGTCTTGTTACATGTTACGGCGCTGACGTCTTTGTTGTAGTCTATGTGATGGTTTCCCAAACCTCAGTCCTGGGGTCCCCTAGGGCAAAACAGTTTTTTACTCAATCTATGTTACGGTGCTGAAAATCCTCCTACCTGTAGGCGTGGCAGACAGTACACTTCCAGTCCAGGGTGGACACGCCCACTCGACATCTACTGCAGATGCGGTGGCTGCAGCCTCGACACACTGCGCCCGAGTTCCAGAACTTTCCCAGTGGCCTCTGACAGCGAGCACAAGTCCTTTCGCTGTACTGCCGGGAAAAACTCTTTGCACCCTTTCTCCGGATTTCCTGCAATTCCATCTTTAGCCTCCTGTAACCAAGAAAGGGGGCAGATGAAGGTAAAATACAGGTGATTTACTAGAAGCTCTTATCTAGATCGATTTACAATAGCGAGTGCATATATTTTCAGAACATTCCATCTTGGTCTCCCGCACCCAATCAAACTCACATCCCTGCCGCTGCAACTTCCACACTTTACCAGGTGAGCTATACATGTTTTATTGAAGGACATATTATTTATAAAAAACTTTAACACAACATCTGTGAAAACTCACTATTGTCCTTGTCAGTGTCGCCACAGGTTTCTGAGGTAATTAATACATTATACATGAAGGAAAGCGAATTAAATTGAAGTCAAGTTTATCACACTGTTTACCTGATTCTGTCTTCCTCTGCACTGCGCAGCAGTTTGTCCCTCTGAAGAACTTCTAGAACCTTCTCCCTCTCCAGAGCTTGGAGCAGGCTCAGATCCATCTTGAAAAACGTCTCTTTCCTTTCTTCCACTCCTTCTCCTTCTACTCTTGTCTATTTCTTTTTTTCTTATTTTCTTTTCTCCTTTGGTCTCCGTTTGTTCCCACTTCTGTCGCTTTCTATTGAGTTAAGGACGCTTCTACAAGCGAGAGGTCTTCGCTTCTTTCTAAGAATCAAGCCAGAGTGAAGATCATGTTAATCTCACTGCAACAGTCAGAGACATCCCATCACCCTGTCACAGAGGCTCTCTCCGCTTCACATCACAGACCGCAGAAGTAGATCGATCTGTGAAATTTCTGCTCTGGTGATCCACCCTATCTCACTGTCAGCTTAGTATCCCACACGTAGCGCCGCCCCCGAGGAGTCACCCTCACAGGAATCCTCTTTCTAAAGTTAGAGGACTGATGTCGACTCCGTTTATTAGGACAATACGAGAGAAGTCCGTCACGGAGACACTGTTGGTAACAGCCCATGCACTCACACCAGGCCTAGCGCTCATACAACCAGCCCATCTGATAAGCCACCCAGCTATGCTTCCTTTCTCGGTATTCCCAGTGACGTCAGTGCCACAGAGCTTCCGTCAGAAGGGTGAGTCACATTTTGTGAACCCCCCCACCCAGACCCCCCACCCCCCCTGCTCCCACAGCAGGATGCAATGAAACCGCTGCCACAGAGATGTGGTGATGCTCCAGTTAAGGCAGCACAAAGCACAGCAACAACACACACACACACGTCAAACAGATGCCAAGTCCTGAATTATTAACAGTGTTGTTAATGTCTCTTTCCCCTCCATTCTCCGAGCTAGTGGTTGGGGAAAGGCCAGGTGATGTGAAGAATACATTGGATGGGGGGGGGGGGGCTCCTCAGTTATTGTATGAGTTGATAATGGCCTTTCCGTGCCATTAGGGAAGCAAAGGGCCCCTGCAAACGCTCAGTGCTCTGTGTGATGATGAGTCAAACATCTCTATTGCCTCTTCTCTACAGTCAAAAGGCTTCGGTCTGCAGATCCTACACAGTAGGAATGCTATAATGTAGTATTGTAATTAAGCACTAAGCACCATTAGTCTGGGTTTGTGGTATATGGCCAATACAGGAATGTCCGGAGCCTGTTAAGAGCGTGCCCCTCCTGGTCAATCAATATGGGCGAAGAGCCCCACTCAACCTAAAGTCTTTCTTTTAAAGTGTTTCCGACGATGTTTTTTTAAGAGATTTTTTTTACCATCTCCGCTGGTAACTTTCAATGTCAGTTGCAAATGTCATAATGTGGCCGTGATGTGGTGACCAACTCATTTCGTGATTACTGGCAGTAGCGGACCACCACAGCTCAGCTGCACTTCTTTCATTTTTGCCATTTAGCCGTTCCTCTAATTCGGGAACGACTGTCAGCGCGTTCATCTTATGATGAGTAGGTGGACCACACGATCCGACCACCATGGTTCAGATTGTGTGTTTAATGGGGGATTTTGACTTCCCAGAGGTGACGTGAGAGCACAACACAATAATGAAAGTAAAAAATCGTTGACAATATGTTCGTG
This sequence comes from Esox niger, assembly GCA_016801105.1. Lineage (NCBI taxonomy): Eukaryota > Metazoa > Chordata > Actinopteri > Esociformes > Esocidae > Esox > Esox niger. Next base: position 44,145 of record JACXGJ010002706.1, on the reverse strand, counting down.
CGACAGTATGTGCACAGTAGGTGAATGACATGTTCCTCCTCTTTCAGCAGGAATTGGGGTTACAAGCCTTGCACAAGGGCACCAAAAACACTCTGAATATTAATCTAGCTACCTTTCCAGCACTAGCCCAATGCACAGAAAATTATGCAATCTCTATTTGTGTGTCGGTTGGAAGGTTTGGGTGGTTTCATGTGTCCACATCAACTGTGAGAATGCACACCAGACTCTCACGGTAAAGTCAAAGCCATTTCCTCCCTGAAAGACATTTGCTGAAAGCACTGGTTGAGCGGGTCTGCTAACCACAGGCCGCATTCAATTCATATAGAACAAGACAAGAGACCCGTTTGCCATTCTGCTGCCTCACAGCTGACCACACCTGACAAGAAACACTCAGCTGAGACAAAATGCATTTCTCACCATGGCTGGGGACAATTCCATTTAACTTTTCACCACGGTGGAGATTCAATTTGCCCTAATGTGTTGAATCAATGATGTGTCATTTAACAAATAAATGAATCAAAATACTTTTTTGTCGCACGCACTTGGTGTTGCTTGACAACTGAGCCAAATGTAGGCCTACGTTGAAAATATACACTGACATCTGTGTTTCTTCAAGTTAAACCCAAATGTAACATTGGAAATGGAATCGACCCCGAAGCCTGGTGCTCACCTCAGAGAAAGCCCTTGAAGTGTAATCGGCTGGTCATCATCCATTACAGTATTGTAAACCACTGCCTTAACACAATAGAAAACTGACTGGGTCTCAGTCTGTTTATTGTTAGCATAGTGAAGCATTGACCAGCCACTCAATAGGGAACTATGTGATTCAGTCTGAAACCATAATCTGGTGACGGACCTCACACACACACACACACACACACACGTCTTGACTGTTTGACTAGCCTGGCCCGCCTCATGCTGGTTCAGCTGAGAGGCGGTTACCGTCCAATTCTTGCTACAGGGTTCTTCTGCTAACAGACAACCCACATATTTTCCATTTACCATCATAGCACCAATGACTGGGTGACCAGAACTCTCAGGGGCAGTCCAGGTTTTGGTGGCATGCCCACGGCCGGAAATGTGCCCGGTTTTAACTTTAAAAAAAGATTGCAAATTGAAATAATATTATACTTGGAAAAAAAGACTGGGCAGTAGAGATAGTTTCCGCCAACAGTTTCATTCACTCTTTTTTTTAAAGAAAACTGTTATGGGAAACTTGGCCAGAGAATAGCAAGTGAACCCATAACATCACCACAAACCTCTTTTCGAGTCAGGTTTCAGTCATTTTAAATACTAGGTAGTGATGTTATAATGTATTTGTTAAATATTAGCTAATCTCCTGTATAAGGTTTAAGATAGGTTACGCAAGCTTTTTTAGGCAGTTCGGTGACCTAGTTAGTGTCATGGTAGCTAGGTTAAAAACGTTCACACGTAATCATGCACGTGGATGGATGATGGATTCATACTAAATGAATGCACAAAGAATTATATTATTTATTTGTATATTACAAATGTAATCGTTTGACATTTTAATAAGTCGTTTGGAAATACATTTTGAAATGTTCATGGTTAACATTGGCATGAAGTGACCAGATTCAGGGATGTGATTTATCCGGAATAATCCGTAATTCCGGATTTTCCGATTTGACAATGTGATCCACGTGAATCATGCAGATCCGTAGAAAAGATGGGTTGGGGGGCTCCACGAGTGATGGAAGGACATCTATGGACCGTTTAAATGGAATTTTCACTCATCCTGGAAATGTGGTTATTATTTATCCTACTACTAACCTTCCGGTCAAAACATTGTAGCCAGTAGTAACGTTAGTTCAGTAATGTACAGCGGTTCGATTTTCAGACAGCTTGCTAATTATTTAAAAAATTCCATTTGAAAAACATGTCAAAACTCACTTTGGGTCCATGCATGCTGTTCACTATTTCGATGTTCCGTTCGACCGGGAACAAATCTTATTTCGCAAATCAACGTTTCTATACTCCCTAAAGAAACTTCTAAGGGCGAAGCCTGGATTGCAGCCCTCAAACGTGAAGAATGGGTGCGAAATGCCAACTCGAGGGTTTGTACTAGTAGCCATTTCATAACCGCTAAGTAGCTGGCTAATAACACCTTCTTTAGCTAGCTAGATGGGTTATCAATGAGACTTGCTAATAATAACCATCCGTTACAACTGTAGCTAACGTTAGCTAGGTAACGTCATTAATGTTAGTGTAAAATTAATGTTAGCTAACGTAGGCTACGCTAGTTAGTACAGTTGTCGTTCACCAACAACTTCTCACATTCCTGCTGGCTTGCATTCTAGCTCTATGTTTGGAGGAATTAAAGTTAAGGCTTGCGGCGACCATGCCAAACTAAGTAGAGGTATAGCAGTGACATCAGCTAACACGTTCCTGGTGGTATTGATGAAGCTGCAGTAACTTAGCTAATTTACTAACCAAACTGTTCCAGTCAACTAAAGCAAAAGGTTACTGGTCCCCCATTGCTGGAAACAACTAAGGCTTATGCAATGTGATCAAAGTCCAGAACATGTGATTTAGAAGATAGTAGCCAAGTCCCACACTGGCCTCCCCTTTGTTTCTGACACTGTTAGTTCATCTTAACACTGCCTGGGTCTCTGGGCCCCTGGCTCTGGATAGTTATGTTTTTTTATATAGTGTATTAGTTTTATCAGCAATTAAAGTTTATTATTTGTAAGCTCCAATTACCCTTATTTCACTCAGCAGCCTTTGTACCCTAGCTTGTGGCCCTTGTGACCAAAACATTTTTTTTACACTGAAGGCCAAATGGCCGTGCTCCTAAAATGCCACAATTCCAAGCCTGCTGGGAACATTTCCAGTTCGGCGATTAATATATTAATCAAAATATCCAATGTTATTATCCATGAAATAAAAAATAGGGACAATTCTGGTTTCAGTTATTTAGCCTATCAGACACACTGATAGACACGGATACCAACTGTTTTGCTGAAACACTACAGACAAGACAGAACTTTGTAATATAGTTGTTTTCAATGTCTATCAGTGTGCCTGTTAGAGTAAATACATGAATTATAGATTATCCCATTATCCCATATTGTCTAATAGAGTTACCGACTAGTCAAAGCGTCAGTTTTCCCCGTTAAAATGATTAAACCACTGGAATGCTGAAAGCGTTTTGCGGGACAGTGGTGAAACTCAGAACATGGCTGATATGCTGTATCGATAGTAGCACACAACTCAAAGAAATAGAAAAAAATGACATGAGCCCGGAATTGAAACTGACGTATTACCAAGCTGACACTCGTGGTGGTTTCCCGTATAAACAGACAGCAGTTGACCGCTAACGTAAAATACTAGCCTACTAAGTTTCCAGCAGGAGGGACACTCAAAACCAGAGCATCAGTCAAGACTAAAGTTATGTTCACGTTCGCCGCTGGCATGTTAAGATTAACTGTCATGTTCCAGTGGCCTGGCCCAACGTTAAGACAACGGCGCGGGCATGCACAGATGGAAACAGTATGGTACGTTTAAAACAATTTACCACCCTAAGATTTGTCCTAATCCTTCCTCTCTGGTTTGTCTAGTTCAGACAGCAGACATTTTAGCTTTCGGTGACACAGACTTACATCAGTGAAACATGACAAGAAGCTAATGTTATTCATTTCATATTACGTCCATAATCATTTAAGCTACCTGGCAGAATAAAGTGTAAGATGCGGAAGGTCAGCAGTCACTGACCACCATAGTAGAAGGCCAAATATGTCTGGAAGGACTTGATTGAGAATCACCATTCAGCAAAAACAACGTTAAATAGGTATAACCAAGCTGACAAGGTCTTGGGTGGTTCACCTGAAAAAGTACCCTGCTCTCTGGACATTCCTATGAAATGCTCGTATGAGCAAATTCCTAATAAATTATATCGTACACTGAATGAAGCTCAGCGAGTAATTTTCTTTTAATACTTCATTCCCTTCCATCCAGACAGTAAAACAGTCAGGCGAAAAATGTCCTTACCTTGAGCTTATGTCTCAGTGCAGCCCAGTCTGCTATGGTCACATTGAGACGGGGGATATGAAGGGGCCTCAGTCAACTTGGCGAAACATACGTTTCTGTTTCCTTCCTGCAGTCACATGCTGACAACGATGAGGTGAAAAAAGGTTTGCTGAAGCGGTGTGCAATTTCTTCCATTTCCTTTATTGTGACAGGTAGGCCAACGTGGGACAGTTTCTGTCTGACAGTTTTGATATTTGGTGTTGCCTATTATGTGCAAACATGACTGGACACGCTGCGTGCCCAACATATCATTCAATTTAGTAAAATCATTTATTCCAAACTTCCTGCCCGTCAACAACTGTGTGTAAAGTGCTTTGCAAAGTAATGAAATAGAACCTGGTTCTTTGAAGCAGTTGAAACAACTCAAGTCCCCACCTCACAGTTAAGGCTAAGCTACGTCGATAATAGAGACGAATGAAGAAATTGCTCGACATTCCACTGAGCTACATTGGTTTCATTTTCATTGAGCAGAGAAACAAGACCAAGATCTCGCACAATGAGATATGCACTCAAATATAAACGCAACCGGCACCATTTTTTACGGTGTTGCTGATTATTTACTGCGTGGCGAACTTGAATTAATCCGTGATGTATAAACATCCAGTGTTCCTGTCGCCTGGGACGATAAGCATTCCCGGCAGAACACGGTTACGATGCTGAACTTGAGTTGACTAATCGAAAATACAGTACCTTCTCTGGCAACCGCACTGTCCGCATCTGCAGTCAGCACCACACCCCCTTACAACCTGACAAAACTGTCTCGCTGTGTAGTTTGATGACAATGCACGTTATAGAGTGACCTATTATTACCGCCGTTACAATGTGCGCTAATGTATTAATCATGCTTTCGAATTGGATTCTTGACATGCCATTATTTCGGAGTAATAAAACATTTCCTTAAATGTTTTATAGATCACACAGATGAAACATAGGACAAACACTTCATGTTTATATTTGTTTGTGTATTTGGGGAACAAATGTATCACTGATTTTGAGTTCCTGGCCTGCCATGTCACGTGTCTGGTCATGGCCTTGTACAACATTGCACTTTTTTATGGACTGTCAAACAATTGGAATAATCAGTAAAATTGGAATCGTTTCTTTGTATAGCATCAATTTAACTGGAAAATAATGGTGGTATTTTTTTTGTTTGACCTGTGCCACAGTGCCCGATTTGTAAGAAATCTTGTCATGTACCAGTATGATCAGGAGCGTACTGGGTCAGCAAACGAAAAATTGCTAAAACATACAAAACAAATTTTGCCCAATTGGCATTAGCTTAGTCTACCAATTAGTCAACTACCACAACTCCTTTCCTCACCTGTCCCATGTACAGATGTTCTGTTTGAGCCGTCACTAGCCGGCCTAGTAAAAGCTTATGACAACGTGAAGTCACTCATCCGTTAGCCAAGGAATATACTTTTTAAAAGCGAAGGGTTTCCGATGTGCGAAGTCGATTAACGTGAAACACTATGGACCGCTTGCCAATTTCCAGTGATGGTGGGAGCTTTTCACTAAGACGGTGCTGCCTCCAAATGAAGTGTTAGGCAACTGCATTTTCATGTTCATTCTCCTGTATTTTGTTTCTTTTGAATCATCTTTGTCTCGGTAATAATTTCAGTCCCTGTCATTACCCGAAAGCGCACATGTATACATAATCAATAACCACCTCAGAACAATAGTGGTGTCATGTATTTAATCCCAGTTGTCCACATGAAATAAAGCCTGAAGTGGAATGACTCATATTACCTATAAAACCTTGCGGCACAACAGAAAAAGCTGATATTTCAGTTAATAAACCATTAATTTCTTCCAAAGGGAATTTCTAGTTCCACTTCATTTAAGGTCTGTGTTTCGTGTATACTTGAACCGCCTTGCCATTTACATAACCAGGTAAATATCTATAGGACAAGTTGACTTACCAATATTGGATAAATATAAACTAGGATATCTTTTGTAGAATTAATTTGAATCACATATGTTGAAAAAGGTCACCTTGTCCTGAGGAGATTTACATGGTTGTCTAAATACCTAGCAGGATTAAGGCTGAAAGAAACATTGGCCTTATTTGAAGAGTCAACTATTTCTGTCCATACAGCCTTTTGTATACAATGTAGAAATACAAATAACAATATATAAACATAAATTGATATAAACAAAACAAGAACTAATATCAATATTTATCAAGTACAAACATGAAAATGTGGGTGAAATGTGGTTCTCCTGTTCTTTGTTCTTGTAAACAAGACACTTTTTTACTATAACAAAATTAGCATTTTGGGGATCTACACTCCTTTCACCCCTCCTAAAAAAAATGGGTGTATGATTCAATCCTGCAAATGATCAGTATTTTTCCATTCAAGAAAATGTCTTTGGCCACATTGTTATATAAAATCATATGGCATTGAAATAAATGTATGACGGAGCCCTTCTTCACTCACTTTTTCCACTATTCCTGGAATGAGTGATATACCTGAATGTTATTATATATTTTTTGGTTCAGTGTTCTGGGAGATCCATCTGCCCTAGCTCATGTCCTAGCAGACAACTTCTAATTATATTTGATCCATGACTTCTTTCTGTGTCACACAGTCTTCTGTGTCTCATGCTTGAGGTTTAAAGTCCGCTAGGAATTGAGTGTCAACTGACTTTCAGGTGGTTTCTCAGTTGTTCTTTGCTCCTTTGAATTTGCTTTAAAATCAGTAACACTTTTTCCTCTATTGGATTCAGGGCTCCAAATTTAGCCCTTGAACGTTTACTTACTTTGTGAAACCGTCCCATAACAATAAAACATAACTGTACTAAAACCTGCCAGAGGATTCTAAATAGGCCTTTAAAACGTTGGTAAAAATGTCTTGAGCTGTAGCGTTTCTTCCACTGATACCCTGTCATGGTAGAAGCTAAGTCCAGTCAGGAGCTCAATGTCTCGGACCCGGGCAACATGGAACTGGGCCCACTCCTGAACCCACTGGAAATCCGAGCCATTCTGAAGAGAGACAGGGAAGAAGAGGAAGGCTGAATCAATCATGATACTCAAATTATTACCGAACAACAATCAGTACAGATGATTGAATACGGTCACCATTTCCTTGGTACCATTTTTTTTGTCAAACATGTTTAAATTACTTTAATTTTATATTTAAAAATGTTATATTTAGGTCATATAGTGAGAGCGTACATTATCATACTTTTTTGGATACCTTTAGAAAGATGCGCGTGATTCAATGTGGAATTTATTGAATAGTTTGCTTTAAACGGTGGGAACCAGATGAAGAGAGGTTCAGGTATGAGACATACAGTGACTGACAGTCAACCGTAGGTTACATAAATTCCACAGGGTTACAGGTGGCCCAATAAAATAGACAGACAGGAAAGGGTGACTCACAGAGCATGTCTCCATGTGGTCGGGTCTGTGGGGGAGTACGAAGGCCATGGTCTCCAGGGGCCCCACACAGTCAGTGGGGGAGAAGAGGGAGTTTTCACAACTGGTCAGTATCACATAGAAATGAGTTGGGATGGGTGCCTCATGTCTGGGGAAGGCATGGGGGGGGGGGGGAGGTTACAAACAGATGCCAATAGTTTATCGCCAATATCTATTAGCAAGCATTGCACCCCTTGCTAATAGACTTCTATGTAAATCTGAAATATATGCAATAATTAGATAAACTGAGTGTGCACAAGACAAACAAACATTACAGTAAGAACACTAATTCATGTTCTGGACAACTTACAGCGCACTGACAGTAGGAGCCACAAAGTGGCCCTTGGCCTCTGGGTCAAAGACCGGTCCACTCATAACGTTGACCCCATTCAGCTTCTGGGAATACTTTGCTAGGACAACATTGTGGAAGTATGTCCAAACCTCTGCAAATACAAGATCATAAATGTGTGCGAGGTCTGAATGGCAGCCTGGCTATAGAATCGGTTTAAGATCATAATGAATGTGATTGAATGCAGCTGTGCAGGGCCTGATGTTGGAAACGCTCGACCCTCACTTTGGCACCAGAGGGCGCTGTTAGGTAGGTTTGTACACAGTTCTATTCTTGTGGGAAGTAAAGCCACACTGCAAGACAGCACATTATGCTTAATATACTCCACACCCTGTACTCATTCAGTTACAAAGTGGCTTTCGGTACAGTAGCATAGCAAGCCAGCTCCTTTGTTGTGAAAGCTACAGACAATGGGAACTGAACAATGTGACTGTTGACCACTCAGGGATTTGGTCTTGAGTGAACTGATAACCTACCGCTCCACTGCTGTACCCCTGAATACAATGCAAAACAGATCCTGTGGACTAAATAAATGGGTCACTCTGACCGTGATCATTTTACAATCTTCATTCACTTAGAACCCATCACGTAGAGACCATTCTAAGATAATTCAATTGGGCTGAAAACAGGCTTCTAAATAAACAAATGTTGATAAACTTTTTTTTGCAGGGGGAGGATTGTAAGATGGTAAATTTATACAAAGTAGTATAAAACCATTAGCTAGAGAGTAACATCTGCCACCAGTCTGCACATCATGCAAAGACCTGATATGTCCCTATCCGCTTACACTGAAAAGTCATCTCCATTGCAAAACACAGAGCATAACTACATTGTCGAGTGTCAGATCTCTAGCAGTCCTGGGGACCTTCAGCTAGCTTGACCTCCTGACCTTTAAAAGCAGGATACATGGGCGCCATGTTGCTGGTGAGTAGGGACTCTGTCTCAGTTCCGTTGGAACCTAAATCTGCACAAAGAAACATAATAAATTAAACAGTTAAACAAACACACAGACACACACACACACACACACACCTGAGTACTTGCACGTGAAATGTCATTTTGTTTGTTGGTTTCTCAAAATGTACTTATCCCGATTTTTGCCCAGTGTTTTCCCCCTCTCCCCAATTTCGTGATATCCTATTCAGCCTACGACTGTGTCATCATTCGCCAAAGATTGGGCCATGCCTCTCCCAGGCTGTGCCTCCAACAATTCCAGTATAATCAGTATGTGTGCTAACTCCACTGATGACCTCAGCTATTTTTTTTGCAGGTCAACAACTCCGCCTGAGGGGAAGTATGAGGTAACACCTCAGGAGATGGCAGCCCCACCCCAGGATAATGCTCGGCCAATAGGTTTAGCCGATTTAGCACCCTACCACGTCACATTGTGAACCTCCTGGATCTCATTATAACCTGTGCTGACACCCAAAACAAGCAGAAGCAGCAATTTCCCGTCAGTCAGAAGAAGTGTAATTGAAGGGGTGTGTTGCGGGATTTCAAGGGGTGTGGGTGGTGGTGACAGGGCGGGTGGTGTAACTCACTCGGTGGATGCAGCAGGCCGTAGGTCAAGGCCGTGTTGTCCCTGTACCTGACACAGCTCTGGCTCACCTGTGGCGCCACACGGACATCAGCACGGACACACGACTCTGTTACTGGACTCAATGGCTGGATGTTTCTCTGACAGGTGAGAAGGAAAGACCGAGAGACGGAGAGAGTATGTTTAATTGTACAATAATAGTGACTCATTAAATGGATTACGGCAATAAGCGCAGGGCATGATGTTAGCATGTAAACCTCTTTACTGTAGTTTGATCACACACAAAGGTAATGCCGAAAGAAACGGAACGAAAGGTGGATGTCTAGAATGGATCCACATGACATCGCTGCGGAGTACAACAGTTAAACTGACAGAGAGGCTACAGATAAAACCTTTTCTGGCTTCGGTGTGATTTACAGTGAGGTTCTCACCACATAATGACGAACACAGAAAAACTGAAAGGCAGCGCACGAGTGATCTTATGAAGATCTACAGCCAGCTAGCAGGGACCAGACCACAGCTAAGCTCATAGCACTTAAGAGATTTACATCTTCATTAATGTCCTGGCCGAGTAACTAACCACAGAGCACGAACACAGCCAGTCCATCTCCAAAACAACATACTATCGTAGATTTAGAGATTAGACCACTGAAGGTGATTCAGAACCACACTGGCGGTGTTCGTTTTCTGTGAACCAGTGAATGTGCGTCAGTCTCTCAGAGTTTACGCCTTGTCTTAAGCTCAATGGGTAACAGATCTCATACACTAATTTGACCCAGTTCACCTAAACAGGAAAGAATTATATATGGCATATGCAAAAACAAGAAAAACAAAATCACCAGCATGATCGAATTATGATACGAGATAAACTGCCTAAACCATGAGAAAGCAGACTCACCAGAGGGGGGATGGTGTAGGCCACCCACAACGGCATTAGTGTTTCCTTGCTGTAGCCGTTGACGTAGTGGGCGTGGTTTAGGACGCAGTAGTCCGCCTCCTCTCTCAGGACTCGGGGGATTCCGTACGGCAGGTGAAGCGCCTTAGCTGTTGGATCTGAGGGATGCGAAGACATGGTTAAAAGGGATCTATCCAAAAACAGACCTGTGAATACGCCAACTGGACTCATTTGCAGAGCGCCAATTGCTGGTCCATCACACAAGACACCTAAACCAGAAGGTACTCACAGGAATTTGACACGAGTTCCTTGTTCATGCTCTTCTCCTGAAACAAACGGTTGCCACGTTAGTATCCCGCTCCTGTGTAGGGTTGGAACATTCACAGATCTTGGAATGAATTTTCTGTTTCTTCCCCACTAATCCTGGTTGAAGGATTCAGAGTACCCACACTTTATACTCCCTCGTGATTCAAGGTATTTACAGGGAAGTTACTGGCGTATTGCGGTGGTCCAATGAGTCAACGTATGTCCTCATATTGGGTGCTGCTGGCTTGGACATGTGACTAACAGAACGATCATCATGAGGTTTAGAGCGAAGAAGACAGGACTGCCACTCCCCTACCAATTCTTTTAGCATGGACTGGAAGTGTGCATTCCAGGAACCCACCAAGTGCTTCATTTCCCACATTTTGGAACAGAGTATCTTAGTGTTGGCATGATGGTTGGCCAGATTAACAGATAAGCGGTGGGTAAAAGAAGTGGAATGACTGCACAAGACACACTCCATTACTAACTAGGATGGGATTTGTGAAGTCCATTGTACCAAGGTGTTAGCACCTTTAATGTTGGCCCACACATGTCCACAATTGACGGTGTCTATTTGAAGCCAATGTAGAACCAAAACTAGTAGTAGCCTGCTAGTCTCTGATCCAATAGTCCTACAATGTGCTCTTGATCAAGTAGAATAACGGCTGTTAGGCTACTGGATGAAACACGTCAGCCTCTTCATCTGGGAAGCTGGTAGGTTTTCAGGTATTTGTTCCAGCAACAATACCTCAGCTTTTCAAGGCAATTTCCTATAGCTTATGTCCAGGCTACAATGTGGTTGCAATGTGTGTTCGCCAAGCCTCATCTCTGGATACATTGGACATGAGGATGACCAGTGCAGAAAAAGGGTTTGGGACTGCATGGTTTCCGAAACCAAAATATAACAAATATTTTCTTTCAACAGATTTGTCTTTTTTTACTTCTTATTTATAATGACACTAATTTAAACTGCACTGGAATATGGCAAAATTGTACTCAGACTTTTTAACACAATGATGAAGTGATATATATTGATAGAGGTAACTGAGTCCACTCATAGCAATACAGATTTTTTTGTTGATATCGCCAAGACCTATTCCTAACGTCCCACAAATTGCGCAACCTAATCTTGTAGTTGGCATGTAAAATGGCTGGATTAACAGAGAAGTGGTGGGTAAAGGAGGTGGAATAACACCACAAAGAGACACTCCATTCCTAACTACCTAATTTGACTTTGACAACACTGCTGGTACAAAGAAAGGTATCGTTGCATCACAATGTGCTTTTTGTTTTTAGCAACAGCAGATCCAGACAATTTTTTATGCTTGACGGGAGGGATGCCAGTGAGTCGCTCTGCACGGCTCCAGGCCAATTAAAGCAACGACCCCACCCCTCAGTGGACACCCCGCCCCTCCATGGATGCCCCACCCCTTGGTGGTCACCCCGCCCCTCCTTGGCCGTCGTGCTCGTACCTCTGCTTCAGTGCGGACGCTGCTGCAGCTACAGCCCAGCTTGTCAGAGGGGGTGGTACCGCTGGCCTCACAGGGGACGGGAAAAGAGCGTTCGGCCGGGTACACAGGACGGTGTGGCGGGTTCTTCAGGAGATGGTTCAGGCTGCCATGGGTTCCGTTATTAGGAGCAGGAGGAACTTGTAACAAATCTGAAATTTGTGATGGGATAAGTTGTAACCTCTAATGCAGAGAGGGTCAAGCATTTAGGGCTATGTCAATACAGGGCTTAACACAGTTTGCCTACTGGGCCCAGTGAAACATCTTGCTACAGGGCATGTGATAATGTAGCCAAGCCACTGGCAGAAGCTGACTGGGTCCAGATCATCTCTAATTACACAGCAGGACACACCCATTCGCTCCTTACCACACAACAGGTTGTAGACTTCAATGTTTTCAAAAGGTTCCACCTGGGTGTTGTATTTCAGCCCTGGTCCATATGCCATGAAAACGGACTGAGAAGAAACAAATTTACAATTTACACAAGATATATGCACTGCATAAGTAGAAAGATGTATATAATGCTGAGAATTACAAAACAGACATATAATTTAGTGGGAATTTCCCTCCACCTACGAAGGAAGTTACGTCCACAAATAGACTTTGGAAACAACAGAATAACATGAATATTTCTAAGTGAACAGTGTTGTTGTATGTTAAGTACTTGATGCACATTCGAAAAAAACACTGAAATAATAATGATTGGGCAACTAAAAAATTACACAGGTCATGTAGCTGCTTGCCAACACAGAGAATATATTTTCAGCACAGACATTCGTTTACTTATTCACCTGTTTTTTTAAGAGAAGTAAAGTTGCTGGGATAATTATACCGACACATTCCGAGCTAGACCACAAACCGAAATACACAGCCCTGTCATAAACATGAATACTTCCACAGAACGGGGAGGAAGAAATAAGGTGAAATATAGGCATATAGTAAACAGAGCCCAAGAAGAACAACAGAACCCAAAAAGGAACAAAAGTGTCACTTCTGCCGGATTATTTCAGGAGTGATTTTCTAAGGCCAGAAACGCAGGCAGACTCATCACACACAAAATAACATGGAACAAGCTGGTTAAAACTTGTAAAACCTACTTCTGGTAAACATCTAGGGGGACAGCAAAACAAACTGAAAGAGCAAAGCACACCCAGAAGAGATTCTGACCTGCATGTTTTTGAAGACATTGTCCGAACCGTGGAATCCACCATTGCAGTACTTGATCTCCGTAGCATCTCTGTAGAGGAACAGAGGTGAACCAACCATTTTCCCTTCCCACAAAGGACATACCCTAATCTTCTCATAGAGTTATACACTACTGAAATTGAGGAAACATCAATGGGACAACTGTTAATGCAGTATACAACAAATGTACAAAGTGCAGACATGGTCATAACAACGTTTTGGTATGTTACTGCTATTACACCTAGACCAAACCAGAACTGCCAATTGTGTTATGTATGCATTATTTTTTCTAACAAGCCCTTTCCATAATGTTACTCATTTTTTATTTATTCACAATGCATCTATAGAGGATGATACGTGCGGTCGCCGGGTATCCTGCCCTTTTTGACTTGTCTTGCCTCAATCAGACCTACAGCGTCAATGCGCTGTGACACCGGAGATATATTAATTTCAAGATAATTAATTTAATATTGAACTCAGCAACTGGCTTGCAGCATTGTAGTGGAGAAACTGTGGCAGAACATGTTGTCTTGTGTATACGTTAGATTTATCCAATGTATGCCTCAAATTGTATGCATGGAGGCACAGTGGATGTAGTAGCGAAATGTGAATGTTGAACATGTTTATCACTTCTAGCAAACTTTTTCTTATAAAAAATGTCAACATGTTTTTGACAATTTACTAACTACAACATTAATAGTACATACTTCAGAACATGTATATTGCATGCATATCACGTTTGACAGCATATAATCATAACACACTTGTTCATTGGAAATGACTGAACTTCCGTTGTTATGCATATGCGTGACGGCAGAGGCGTTATCCGGAAGTCTAGCCAAGATTAATATTAAGTAAAGTTTCTTGCATCTATCTTTTTTGCAGACTATCAACTGTAGCCAGCAGATTGCCAGCACTTTGGTTGACAATGTTGACTATCAAATATTTACTTTTGTTTATAACTTTCCCTAAATTCAATCAGCTAAGCAAGTGGATGTAGCCGCTTTTCCATTTGATTTAGACAGATTTGACAACAGGCCAAAAAGATTATTATCACTTTTATATGCACCTGAAGATTTCTGGGCAAACAACTCTTGTAAAAAAAGCAATACTTTCTATGTTAATGTAGATTCATATGAAATATTATTTTTCTGATATTACAGCACAGAAATTATAAATATTGCTGAGGTATACATATTATTCTTCCTTAAGATCATAGTTGTAAAACTGATACCGGCACTGATTACCTGTAATTTCCTTTCTTTTCAGTTACCCTACGTGAACTGTCCGCTCAACTTGCAAATCACTCAATCTCTGGCGAGTTGTCGCTGAGCCGAAACTAGCGTGCACACTGTCGGATCGGGCGGGGCGTCTTCCTAATTTAAGCCAGCGACAACCAGTCAGCCAGTATAGGGAAAACATCCGTCTCTACATATATTAGTATTTAATATTTGCGAAACTCCACTACGAAAAATGTATTACGAAGATGCCATTTCAATAATTTGTCAATGTTAAAATAGCAATTTACTGTTTTTGTTATCTTGAATCACTCATTCGTGATTCCTACCATCTCTGAAAACCTCCATCCATCAATCTTTTCAATTATCTCTGTATGAAGCCAGAGAAGCATCATAACTAATGGAGACACCACGATTATACGTTTCTCACTCGTCAATTCATTTTAGCTAGCGAGTAGAAAAGAGAAGGGGCTTCAGGAGGCAGAGAACATCTGCCCTGCCATTGGTAGTCGCCGATATCCATCACTCGCTCGCTGTAAATTAGCATGAACTTGAACAATAGGCCCGTTTCACGATGACGTGCTGTAACTTCCGCCTTTCTGAGTAGCAGTTTAACTTCACGTCCGTTTTACCCCGTAACCTGAGACTTCTCACGGAAATACAACTGTAGACTACTAACTAGCTACTCGAAGAATTTCCAAAAGGTACATTTAAGTTAATTAGTTAAGAGTAATAATGTTTACGTATATGCAATGATTTGTAACTTGCTAACGTTAATTCACAATTCTAAACTGCCTTAGGAAAGTTGGCTAACGTTAGCTAGCAACAACTTTATTACTCGGTGCCGATAACGTTACATTGCTGCCTGTACTGTAACACGTTTACTTAACGCTTTGTTAGGCAGTTACTTTATTCATGATTGTATAGTAACTAACCTATTTCAATGCTGTTGTGCAGGATAGCTAGATAAATATTGATTCCTGGTCATAGCTAAATGCTAATTTAGCTGTTTTCTCCTGGTGTCAGTATTACAATAGCATCCTATCCAACACCTAAGCCCCGCACATTCTTCGAGAAGATGCTATTGCAGTGTACCATGTTTAATAATTTACATTGTGTATAAACTTGTCTTTCAAAGTTAAATGATACAAAGTCAGACTGAGAAACAAACTGATCCACAATGGTACTTTGCTGTCTGTACTACTCAAACAGTGTTTAGATGTTATTTTTTATCTGAGAAACAGAAACTTGTCAGCTTATAACGTTCGCTAGCATAGGGCTAATGTTAGCTAAATTAAGCTAAACATGTACCTTCATAATCAAACAGGAAACCTTCAACAAAGAACTTGTAGCCTTTATCAAGCTTTGATCTTGAAGTAAGGGACCACTTGTCAGCAAGTTGTTCTACGCCGTAAAGTCGTATTGGTGGCAGATGTGAAAGGGACTGGGTGAACTCAATAGCCATACTGACACCAAGTAGCATGGCAGTTAGCATTCCATTGCGACACCGGATGTAAACACAATTAGCATCGCGGCAGAACGGAAGTTGTCTGACGTCACGTGAAAAGGGCCTATTCTCAGCTTTGGGGGGAGATTTTGTCTCAGAAAAGCTCCAACCACTGTCGCCGTGATTTGCTGTCTCGTTCGAAATTAATGAGAGCATGCCTCTTTGTAGCTCTAGCGAGCGGACAGCATGTACGCACCATTAGATCTGGAAACTTACAACTATAGCCTCCTGTGATTAAACAGGTGAAGTTGAAAACAAGAGTGTTTTACAATTACATACAAAGATGCCTGCCAGCCCGGCTTCATGTAGAGATGGGCCCTCTCGATTCGCACGTTGTTTGCAAAGTGCAGCCGTTTGGGGAGGTTCTCTTTGAGGTAGGGTCGCATGGGCTGGTCAGCACTCCTGCACTTCAAACCACAACAAATTAAGAGGGGACGGTCAGTAGAGGGACAGAGGAGGCCAGTGGATGATTTTAAATCCAACCCGGGAAGTCAATGGGGGGCATGTGCTTCACATACCGACAGGTTCTTCACCAGGCCTTCATAGTCGACTGGAGGGATAGCAACAAACACACTTGTTAATCCAAAGGTCATGATACGTCCTTTTCCAAATCGCTCTTTTAAACTTTAACATGCTGATATTGGAGTTTGTGTAGGGTTAACGTGGCTTAAGTGTTTACACCCATCAGTACATGGGTGGATCTAAAGGGAACGATTGGCTGTGACACAGTATGGCATCGCAAGATAGGGACGGATTATCACGATAAGAAACTCACAAGAGAAAAAGTCTTCCGGGAGTCTCTTGGGTCGTATTCGTGCGGCTGGACCCTGGATGACAGTGAAGTCATCCACGTTGTCCTGGTATGATTTCACATATAATGCTTTTTTGCAGGAAGCTTCCTCCATTCCTGCAATTAGAACACACACACTTAAAATAAAAATGATCACACTCCTTGTGGTAAGGACCGATGCCCGCAATCTCAGTCATGGTTGGACCACTGGGGAATGTGTTAATCAACGTTAACCAAACGCCACCACCCCTCCCTGATTTGTCAAGCAGATAAGGTCTTGACTAGTTCTGGAAAATGTGCTCAGAGGAAGTGTACCTCAATCCTAGTGTCTTGCGCATTTTGCAGAGATGTTTCGACAAGCCAAAGCTGTAGAGAAGAATGGGAACTGGACACCACGAAATTGGGAGGGGAAAAAAGAAAACCAACATTTTTTGTGTTGTTGGTTCTGGCAAGCAGCAGAAAGATGAATCAAGAGAAGAGAAACGGAGGATCAGAAATTATGGTAGAGAACATTAAACCAGATTTCTGAATGTGAAGGAGAAAAAAAATACAGTTTTATGGCTGGTGAAGGGAGGATGCCAGGAACAGAGTAAATGCAAATGGAATGAAACATGCGCAACATGTGATGTGTTTGATGTGGTTCCAAATCAACCAGTTCCAGACGTTACTAGAAGTCTGTCCCCACCCCGAAAAACTCCCGTGGGAATTTTTCCCCCGCTTAAGTTATAAAACTGAATATTGTAACTACAGTGGCTTTCAAAATATATTCACCCCCTTGGAATTTTCCACATTTGATAAGTCTATTTGGATGAATTGCTACTAGCTATGCACATCACACACAAGGTTTGCCCATTGTTCTTTTCAATATGACTCAAGGTCTGATAAGTTGGATATTTGGACCATTGTTAAACAGCGGTTTTCCGCTCTTTTCACGTATTCTCAATTGGATTGAAGTCCGGGAAACCAACCATTTAGTTTTAAGGCCACTCCAGTGAGGCATTGGCTCTATGTTGGGGGTTGCAGCAAGTATGACTGGAAGATAAATCATCTCCCAAAATCCCATGTTTGTTTCAGACTTCAGTAGATTTTCTTCCAGGATTTCACTTTACTTTGCTGCATCCATTTTGTCCTCCATCTTTAAAAACATTCCAGGGCCTGACGCAGAGAAGCCTGCTGCATGATGCTGCGGCCACAATGTTTCACGGTAGGGATGGTGTTCTCAGGATGATGTCTGGTGTTAGGTGGCACCAAACGTAGCGCTTGGCGTTGAGGCCAAAAGGCTGACCATAGAATCTTCCACTTGGTCTCAGATTCTCCCACGTATCTTCTAGTAACCACTCGCAAAGATCTGATGCAAGTTGTTTTCATTTTGCCATTACGATAACGGACACTTTTGGGAAGCATTTTGGCTATTGACCTAGTGGTTAGTGTTTTTAACAATTTTTGGACAATTAAGACAACCACTGCGGATATAGATCCTCTGTTGACCAAAATAAAAAAAGATCAATGCAATGATAGGGACAGGCTAAATAA
Organism: Esox niger; assembly: GCA_016801105.1. Classification (NCBI taxonomy): domain Eukaryota; kingdom Metazoa; phylum Chordata; class Actinopteri; order Esociformes; family Esocidae; genus Esox; species Esox niger. The sequence goes on along the minus strand of JACXGJ010002706.1, from coordinate 25,829 downwards.
TAACTCCCATATGACTGTTGTTGTTAGATGCAAACCCGGACATGATAATTACAACCTGGCATCCTGAAGTTTATTACAAGGTCAGATAAGCAGCCATCTGTCCATGTCACCACATTCATTTAGTGTCGCGGATCATATACACACATAATTACAAGGCCACATAAAGGATCCACGCTGTGCATATGCTGCGAGCATCTCTTCACAGGCTTCTCTGCCGGGAATCTCCAGGGCTCCCCCAAACTCGGCATAGCTTATTCAGCCGACACTCCCTGACCCTGCCGTGAGCCGGCTTCTCGCTTTGGCTTTTGATTCCTCCGCAACAGGTGCTACAGCGGCACACATCACAAACTGCAGCCCGTTTGCCACCAAGTGCATCTCTCCTGACCACAGCCTAGGCAGCCCTTTGGGAGGATACCAGGGTCTCAGCCAAGACAAACAGTCCGCGCGGCCCAACCGAAGCATATAAATTACCACACAATGGGGGACCCCGGAGTGCAGCCTGGACAATGGACAACAATGGTCGAGTACATTGTAAACATAATAGAGGAAAGCGACTGTCGTGTTATTGTTCACTCCGGCTGGGCCGTCAATTGTTGTGCAGTATCTCTGAGGTGCTACCTGTCCCGCAAAACAACAATGACGCGTCGATTCCATTAGTTTGATAGTACAGGGGTTTCTGTGCGATGACTGCTGCGCCCGTGATGTGCTGAACACACGTTTCCTGCATTACTTTTCTAGAAGATGTGTTCTGTTGTTATTGTTTTGAAAAGCTTCCATTCATGGGTGGGGGAACAATCTCACATCTTTTGGGGGTTTCTCATTTTTTCCATTGTCCTCAGTACACCAAATATTCTTAGTTCGAGTAGAAACAGATGCTACTAGTGGCTGTGTGTGGCTGAAGAAAAACAATTACTTTTTTTCCCTTTTTACTAAAATACAAAATAGTCTTGTATCCTCAAAAGCCCTTGTGGGCACATTGTTTTCTATAGTAAATTCCCCAAAAAACGAATCCTGTATATGATCTCAGTAGCCCAGTGCTTCCCTATTAAGAATAAGTCATTACACAGCCATCTGTAAATAGACTGAAATAGGCAACACGTCATGATCCCCATAAAGACTAGCGGCAGATTGTGATACTGTTTCTTTTCCCCATTCATCTATTCCATAAGGAATTTTTGAATCTCTTCATGTAAGGCCTGCGTTTCGTTCAGTCTTCTGGTCAGGCATTTTGACAACTGTGTAATTTTTGACCGGACAATGTGATGTTTTATCTTGCTGCCCTTTTTGTTCTTAAAGACTTGGTGTTTTCCCCCCCTAAATGGCCAATTGGAATGGTTTCTATTGGCTGTCGCTTGAAACCATGTTAGGGTTTCTTTCAAGTGTTTAGCCTCTACTAGAAAACACATGTATCTCCTCTGTTGAAATCCTTCTTTGTCCTGACACGTAGATTAGTTTAATACACAAACAATCTTTGCTTATATTCATCCAATATTGTTAAGTCAACTTGTCCCATAGGTATTTAGATGGTTATCAGAGTATCGAGGTGGTTAAATTATACATGAAATCCAGACCTAATATGAAGTGAATGTAAAAATACCCCATGAAAGAGAAAAAGTGTAAGAACTGAAAAAGCAGCTTTTCCTGTTGTGCCGCAATGTTTTATGGGTATTATGATTAATACTATTTCAGTCTATACCAAGCTGTGTGTTTGGGTAGAGGCAGATTATATATAGCCTTTCTGACAAACAGTACATGGGCTTTTTCCCCCTGTAGGCCACGAATGATCATTACCTAATATTTTGTGTCTAAAATGTGGAAAGAAACGAGCATGGGTGAGACTTAAATAAAGGTCAGATTTGTTCGAAAAAGCCCAGGGCTGATTTTGGGTCAAAGTCTGCCTTGGTTGTGGAAACATTTCGCTCACCGTGGTCAGACAAAAGCACTAGGTTGACACAACGGTGAAGGTTCCTGTATTTCAGGTTATCCATTAGAAGTCCCAACAGCTTATCCACGTTCATCAGGGCCTCAATCACCTGCAAATACAGCACACCGTCATTCATGAGAGCGCGCAGCCGTTTATTACAGCACACCGTCATTCATGAGAGCACGCAGCCGTTCATTACAGCACACTGTCATTCATAAGAGCACGCAGCCGTTCATTACAGCACACCGTCATTCATAAGAGCACGCAGCCGTTCATTACAGCACACCGTCATTCATAAGAGCACGCAGCCGTTTATTACAGCACACTGTCATTCATGAGAGCACGCAGCCGTTCATTACAGCACACCGTCATTCATAAGTGCACGCAGCCGTTCATTACAGCACACCGTCATTCATGAGAGCACGCAGCCGTTCATTACAGCACACCGTCATTCATAAGAGCACATGTAATAACAAGCTCAAAAGTCCTGCCTTACTACTTTGCGGCTTTGCCTGTTTGGATTGGTTAATAATAACTTCTCACAGGGTTTAATGAGTATTGTGGGAACTGACCTCACTGCTCATTGGTCCGTAATTGTGTCCGGATCTGTCTGGCTCCTCCAGATACAGAGTGATAAAATCAGGCCTACAACATGCACAGATTATAGAGAGTTAAAACAAGGGTCTTTATATCTCTCCTATGGAGCCCTAAGACATTTCATGTATTGCAACTTAGCTGACTCATCATAAAGCCCATGGTTATGTGTGATTCAGGTGAGCTAGTTGAGAGCTACAATACAAGTGTAAATTGTCTGGGGGACCAGAGAACCAATGTGGGAAAAATGAAAGAGATGTGTTTGATAAACCCTTCAAAATGATTTAAAATTGCCATGAGAAGCATATACCAGACCTTTCCCCGTGAGGCAAATTCAGCCATTGAAATATGGTTGAGATTCTCTCTTCAAATGGGATGGACCTAGAAGAAACATGATCTTTTATTTCTCGGTTTGGACTGTATCTCCGGGCACATGCTTAACCACACAAAAACTCTGCACTAACATAAAGGTAGATGCTGTTCACCTGTAAATAAAACAAATATTCAACGTCTTACCCTGAAAACAATTATTCAGCGTAAAATCACCACCTACAGAATTAACTAGGGATTGCACCGTTGCGATACTGGCATTAGAAATGTGTTGGATACAGGCCAAAAATATGAGATCAGGGATTGGCAATTTTGAGTCTGTAATGAGTCGATGCCAAAAAACATTCTGTCCTATCAATGGGCCAACAATGCCTTGTCAACTCAGGTAACAGGTCTGGTTGCAAACTTTGCCAAGCAAGTTTTTCAAGGGGTGACCATAGGGAACCAAATGGAGCTAGCTATAGCCTGCCAGATACCACCAACTAGTGGATGCTAGTTAGGTTAGCTGACTAGGTAATACCAGGCTAAATGAGAATACAACAATTAACTATTTGATTTCTAATCTCCAAATCCACTCAGATTCAAAGTCAAATAGCATGCCTACCTGTATGGTGCTGTTGACTTAACGCTCGTTTTCAACTGAAATGCCAGAAGTAAATCTAGGGCCACTTTGATCAAGTTCTGAATAGATGACGACAAGCTAAACATGCTAATTTAAATATTTTAACCAGACACCGATAAGAAAAGTCACAACCCTATTTGTCCAATACATATCCATTTCCCTCTTCTACACTGCAATGGAATTTAAAGAAGTGCCTTAATTATTCTTGGAGTGTATCTGAACATATTTGAATGAGATTTGATGTTGATAAAATGGTCTAAATTCCACTTTAAATCTAAATGTAACACTGAGAGAGTTGTTAATAAAAAGTGGCATAGCATACAGTTTAGTCATGGACAAGAATTTTGGCATCATTGCAAATGTCAACAAAATGAAAATGGCAGCATGCAATCCATATTTCCATATTTAGAATTGGTATCAGAAATGGAAGTGGTATTGGTGCAACCCTAGAATGAGTTACACCTTTTAATATTGACCACACACACACACAATCATAAAGAATTACAGGTAATTCCACAAGGGCCTCACCTGTCATACATCTTGTAAATGTTTGGGTATCTCCCATGGACTGCCACATCAGAGCCTGGCCAGAAGAACGTCGCTGACCTCAGCTTATTATACATGGCAGTGAGCCAGACCTGGAGAAAAAACACAAGATGAACTCCCTGCTCCTAATCAATAGAGCAGAAGCAAGACTTACTGCTACATCGAAGGCCTTTCACTTCCTCCTTTTTCTGTTACGCAAGTTGTTTGTCAGAATGAGAGTGCCTATGACGCCATTGGAGGAGTATGTCCAATTAGGGCCCTTAAGAGTGGAGAAGTGTGGGAACCCTCATCGAGATGAAGTGTAATGAACCAACACTAGCCAAGTCTGCTACCTTGTCAGGAGATTGATCTTTGAGTTATGGTTAAAGCAGAATGGGGACAATGGTAACAGTTTGACAGACAACTTTTTTCCGAATGCATTGAATTTGCATTTGGTAGGAGCAGCCAGGTGAGAAAGCCACAAAAAAACTCCATCTTCCCTCATCCAGACTGCTGAAATGTGTGAACCTCACCAGTGTTATTTTGGTGAATTATCCATTTAACGGAAACTTTGTGTCCCACTCTTGAATAATGATTCGGATTTTGTAGGAGCGGCCTCCCATTTCAGTGAAAACCACATAGGCGCATAAACAAGCACGAGCCACAACGCTTGCAGGGCTGTCATTTTGCGGAGACAGATCCATCATTATTTCCAGAGGCATTTAACGCGGAGCCGAGTGACTTTGCCCGTCTCAAAAAGATATAAAGCAGAGAGCTGTCATTAAAAACTGCCTCGCACAATTCATAGAAAGCTAACTAGACGGCCTTGATCACAAAGGCACTCGCTGATGTTCTCGCTTAGCACTTCATATATCATTATGCACGTGATCTGTAACCAGGCTTTGACCACAGAGAACGACAGAGGCCTATGGCAGACGAAAGCCTGTTTTATCAGGAAACAAAAGCCTGTTTCAGAGGTGCACTCTGGTTACATTATCGTTTATCTGAGACCTTTTCCCAGCTCATCATTCCCACCGATATAGAAGACCAAAGAAAGCGTGATAAACTAGTCTATTAAAAGACTGTGCACACCCTTGACCCTTCACATTGCTGTCCGAGCCAGGGGCCACAGAAGTAAATATTTAGTGTACACCAGTTCTCTACCTTGGCCGCTGTTTCCTGCTTATCTGTTGCCGTGCAGTTTCCTGCTCATCAGTTGACAGCAGTTTAGATTTTATGTGATAAATAGAATTAGTTAACTAGAATTGTGGGTGCAGAACATACTCTGGCCTTTAGCTCTGGCATGTCATCACTTTCTGCTTAACTGTTCCGTTCTGTGAAGGTTATAGGGTCGCCTGTGACATTGGGAGCACCTGTGGCTGGGGCGTACCTTCTCAGTCGTTAGGGGGGACCTCCCTTCTTCAAGCACACCTTTTTGCGGGACTCCCTTGCTGTCATGACTCATGAGCCAGGGTTTAGTGTTTAGTGTGGTTTTAGTACGCACAGGACTCAGAAACCCTGTACCATGAAGGAAGCCCTACAAATGTTTCCGCTAATTATATTATTATTATGTACATAGCGGTTCACACTTTCTGTTTCCACAGATATATTGACCCCACCCAGCTGACCGGCTCAAGTTAAGATCCAACACTTGGTTTTACTCACTGGTTCCCCTTGGTACCATTTGGCGCTGAACTTCTCTTCGCCTTTCAGACTAAAGAAGGCGTTGTGTGTCACGTCGTACATCTTGTTGTCCACGACCCCATGGGACTCAGGATAGAGGCCCTGTGGCAGTAACACACACACACACACACACACACAGGTTTAGAACAACACCCATATGGCCAAAACCTGACATTGTAGTCTGTATCTTTACGGCATTCATTTCAGATGTAATCCTATCTTCACCCAGAGACTCAACTGCCCACAAACAGAAGTCTACAGTGTAACTGAAAGTTGTGGTGAAACCAGTAGAACTGGGAGAGAAATCCATGGTGACGGCACTCTGTAGCGCCAAGCTGTCCACCACAGTGCAAAGATTTCTCAACCGATACTCCATGAGGCCAGTGAGGTGTGAAGGTGTGTACCGGAGCAAAATGAGCGGTGATGTAGGTGTGTTTCTGTAATTCCCCCTACCTCTAAAAAGAGAAAATACAATCACCAGCAAGAGAACCTGTTCAATATGAGAATGCTGTGACACCTGCCAGGTCAACAACCCTATCAGTGGCATTCGACATCTTTTGGGGTCAGTGGTCTGTCCAAATCGCTGAGCCTGCATGCGTTCCGCCATTATGCCGCTGCAAGAGGTTTTTTCAGCTAATGTGTATTGAAAATTGTACTAACCTATTAACAGTAATGTTATTTGACTGAAATTGTGTCCACGAAAATGGATGTTGTCTAAATAACCTGTAAGTGTAAACTCATGCAAGATGATCCAAGTTACTAAGAACGGTGTGGAATTAAACAGTGAAGATAAAATGTGAAATCAACAACGGCCAGAGTGCCACCTCAACAGATGTTTCTGCTCAGAAGCAAGACGTGCTTTTTAGTCATTAGTGAATTCCTGGAAGGATGCAATGGCCAAATAAAGAAACTGTCGCGAGTGTTTATAATACAGCTGAGGTACCGATTATGTAGAATGTAAACGTAGATCAGAGCGACTAAGCCAACGGGCCAACTCACGGTCACGATGGTGTAGTGGTTCGGGAAGGTTTTGGTGGGATAGGCAGGTCTCATGTGCGACGTGGTGGTGCCACAGCGCCCTAAAATACAAGGACATCAGAACCAATTCAAAGTCGGCAAGATTGTTTTGCAGAATGTTGCCACAGAACTTTTCAACAATGGCTTTTAATTCCCTCCTCAAGCAGGGCAATTGACTCCAAATTGGAGATATCTTTTCAGCATCGTTAAAAAGTGTCTTTGCAACATCTCATGCCAAATGTTACCCGCCCTCGGCGGAGAATGGTGTACGCTGGACTTACGTAATTTGCTGATGACCGGAAGGTGATTGCTGTGGTTTAAATAGCCCGCCTGGAAGCCATCCATGGACACCAAGATCAAGGGTGGTTTGAAAAAACTGGCCAGATAAGGAGACACTTTAGGGTTAAATTCAGAAACTTTACTTGGGGAATCTATGATCGAGATATTTTCCCAGAAAAGCATGAATATGCAACTGTCTAAGACTTGCCCGATGGAAATGTACCATCTGTGGCACTGTGTGGAGGAACACAAAGCAGCCCTTTGGTTGGGGCAAGAAATGAACTAACTGTACGAAGAAGCAGTGGCTGTTTGTATTCAGCCCACACAGAGAGGGAAGGGCTAGCAGGAACTGTCCTGTGGCTGGGCCCATCCAAGATGAATCGTATAAATCAAAGGCCCCTTTGGATCACAGACAGTCCAGTTTCAAATACAAACTGAAACTCAACCGTAACCTTTCCCCTCACTTTCTGCTGTTCTCTCTCCTTAACCTGTAATGAATACCAGAGCCAACTGATGTCATATTTGGAACTTCAAGACATCTGGGATTCAGGTGTGTGTGTGTATTAAACTAGAAGGATTTCAACAGAGGAGATAAATGTGTTTTCTTGTAGAGGCTAAACAATTGAAAGAAACCCTAACGTGGTTTCAAGCGACAGCCAATAGGAACCAGTCCAATTGGCCATTTAGGGGGGGGAAAAACACCAAGTCTTTAAGAACAAAAATGGCTTCAAGATAAAGCAGCAGTCTACTTTTTATTTTGTCGTGGAGTATGAACTCACACTCAGAATGCAAATTAATACATGCTTGTGCATCAGACATCTATCCAATCAGCTGCCCCTATTAGTGAAGTTCCATGAGGACCGGAAATATTTTCCCTCCTAAAGTAAGAGGTAATGTTCTGTACTTTGGCTAATCATGTTTTTGTCTCACAACAGCAAACGGCCTCAGCTATCCAACTCATCAACATCATGATGTGCTGACCAAGGTGAGGAAGTAGAAGGACGCTACTTAATTAACACAAATCCAAAAAACTAAACAAAAACAAACACAGTGATGGTGGTAAAAGACTTACCCGGCCGGACATTGTGGGGTTTGTATATCCTCGCAGTCCTCTTCTAACCAGGACTTCACTCCCACTGAGTAAGATCATCATCATCATCATCAGTGCTTTTTTCAGTTAGGCTACTCCAGCTAACCACCAAACACTACACTAGACATGTCACTATTTCACTACAATGTAATGGATTCAAACGAGTGATGAAGCAAGCGTTGAGCTAACAAGCCAGAGATCACTACAGTAGCTGCTATGACCGCGAGTTAAAGCTTCATTATGGTAGTTGGAGTGATGAGTAATGGATGACTGAAAGAGCATTGAGAGGCAGATGGGACATAATGGTCTAAGCCAGTGGTTCTCAACCAATGGTTCCCGGGAACAACATGGTCCCTGACTTCCCATATGCCAGATGGGACATAATGGTCTAAGCCAGTGGTTCTCAACCAATGGTTCCCGGGAACAACATGGTCCCTGACTTCCCATATGCCAGATGGGACATAATGGTCTAAGCCAGTGGTTCTCAACCAATGGTTCCCGGGAACAACATGGTCCCTGACTTACCATATGCCAGTCTCTCAGCCTTTAAACAAGTCATTATGGCATTGACCTGTTAGATGCAAGCAGTGGGAGCTTGGCATATGAAGGAAATACCCATGTTCATTTGTCCCTGATTCAGACAGGGCTGTGAATCACTGGGTTTAACCTTTATAAGAAGCTCAAGGATAGGGAAAGACTGAGAAGGCCTTATTTGGGGGTTGGGAAATGCATTGCACCACACTGGAGCTGGAAAAGAGAAACACCAAACGTGAGCAAAGAAAAAACACTGTGATTCTGATCTCAAAGTGAAGGAGACAGAGAAAATACACTTTAACAATCAGAGGTGGAACTCACACTGTATTTAGCTGCAAATCTAGTTAGTTCATCCTGAAATCCATTTTGCAAAGTCCAAGCATGTGGTTTGCCTTTTTTCACTGACAGATGTTAACCATCTGTTAACAAATAGCTCAACGGCTAACACTCTTTAAACCAAACACGATACAGACCACTGGACACGACCGGGGGAAAAAGGTCAAGGTTTTTGAGGAATGCTTGGTACAGGTAGTTGAACCTTTTGGGACGGACACTAGTTCTATCATAGTTGGCACACTAAAACAAGCACAACTAAATATAAGTATATCAGAAATCACTTAACGTGCGCTGTACACAGATTTATTTTTGGAATGAAACCCATGCAGAGCCTGTTTCTATTGTTTTACCTTGGCAGAGGCTGTGGTAGTTTAAACAGCAGTCTCCTGCTGTCACACAACCATCTGAACAGGAGCACAGGCTGTAGGACAACCTCTCCTCACCACAGCGAGTCCTCGAGCAGTTCCAGAGCTGCCCTGGGGGCGACGAAAGAGAAACAAGTTTCATGACATAGAGAATGGAGCGAGAACCTGAGTGTGAGACAAGGCGAGAGTAGAGGGAAAGGACGAATGTTTGTGTGAGTCACCCAAGGCCAGATGCAGACTGAGCACAAAAAATGAGGAATCAGCCGTCACCTCCCCTCAGGTATGGCACTGCCCTCTGAGGGTGCATCAAGGGCTTGTTTCTACACCTAGCGGAGTCGCGGGAAAAAAAACTACTAGAACCCACACGCCAACGAGCTCTGGGCTTCCAACACAAACACTGAACCAGCAGGTTAGCAGAGCACTGTTGTTATGCTGGCAGGTAGCTACGGGCGCTACTGAAATCCTCCTGACAGAAGCAGTGATACACCGGGGATTTGGAGATCATTTTGTATGTCCCCTGGCGATGCAGGAGTTAGCGGTGTCGCTGCAAACCTTACTGGAGCTGCAGGAGTTAGCCGTGTTGCTGCAAACCTTATTGGCGATGCAGGAGTTAGCGGTGTCGCAGCAAACCTTATTGGCGATGCAGGAGTTAGCGGTGTCGCTGCAAACCTTATTGGCGATGCAGGAGTTAGCGGTGTCGCTGCAAACCTTCGATGACGGTGCAGAGTGGTGAGCATAAGGGCAACAGAAAGGAAAAATACAAATGTTCATTCTCCAGCTCGGAAACCGGGCCTCACTCCTTCGCTCCGTTGTAAGTAATGGAAACACATGCCTCCTGCTATGACTTCGGGTGGGAAAATATAAAACCACACGGCGTGGGGAATCCAGACAGCGTAAAATGGCCCACCACACCCAAGCCAGGGGGTGGCTCGCCACAGTGACTCGCAGGGAGGCTGAAGCGGAGCGAAAACATTGGAACAGGCAAGACTTACGTCAGCAGACAAAACAAACATAAACACTACCAACGCACAACTCGACACCTGCTCTACCATTCTGTTGTGATACAGCTGGTGGTGCAGAGTCACTGTGTAGCACAAGTTAGGGCCGGGACTTACCTGGGTCCACACACAACTCGTTGTAATCCCGACAGCAGTTTCCCTCGGTCACACAGGATGGGTCACAGCTGCACGACGAACACTTGTCTCTGGCCCCAGGCGTGCACCTATTCTTACAGCTTGTCACTATGGGGGGGACCAAATGTTACTCAGAATCTTCTGGACAGTGACAGATTACCCAAAGCGGAAGTTAGTTAATGCAATGGGTATGTTATGGCTGAAAACAAATTGCTGTGTACATTTTTTTTTGTTTTAGAATGGTTTTGTCTCCTTATGAAAGGAGTGCAACTGGACAGGGTGCATGCATTCACTTAGACTTGAATTTGATTGATTTTACTGTATGGACACAATGGTGGTTTTGTTTATGCGTTACAATTGTCCCATTTTGTGTCACTTTTAAGACAAAACAGATCTGTACCTACGGCGTTAGCCGTCGGTTCGTTACAACATACCATTAATGTTGCAACGCTGCCTCAAGCCGAATACGACCGCGATGACAGTGATCAACAAGCACAGCAACAGTACCTGCGGACGGGAAGTGGGGAAAAAAACAAAAGGATCAGAAGGTTTGTGTGGCAGACAGTCGATCAAGCGATGTCAATTATTAATGTCCCATTTCTTCAGCACTTGTTAAAAAGAGAAGTCAGCTAGAAAAGCGTAAGCAGGAGGGAAGAGGACATAAGACATCAGTATGAATCATTTCACTGTGGTCTGCTGACCCAAACCCTACAGTGCGGTCTCAGATATCTTCTCTCTTAGTATGGCTCCTGAATAAGCATGTTTTATCATCCTGCCGCTACAGGAAATGTACATTGTCACACAGATCTGTGAGGTGAATATAGATATAGATAGTTTTGTAGGGGTTGATACATTTTGGTTTAGGGCAAAACAAGTCCGACATTTGAAATAAGCAAATACGGACATGACTTTAAGCCAGTGGTTTCCTACAGTTAACCAACAGTTACCAACAGTTAACAACAGTTAATAACAGTTACTGTACCAACAACAGAATTAGGCTTTGCTCTAAACCCTGATGTAGCCCCACATGCTTATTTTATTAGTAAGCCTATGACATCATAAGCCTTCTCAAATACCAGCTGTAGATATTCCCAGTACACCCTTGGTCCAAGAACCTCTGGGTGAGAACCGCTGTTCTAGGCATTGATGCATCTTAAATGCACCGAAGGTTTGTGTTTCCTTCGGAATCAAAATTGGATGATTACATGATCGATGAGCATGTGACACAGTGTCCTGATGAGCCAGCAAAATTGAACTCATGTAGTTCTCTTTTCGCTCAAACTAACATGCCCACTAAAAAGAGCAGAAGTCAAATTTTCCAGGAACTTTCAACCAATTTTTTACTGGTTTTGCAGACTTCCCATTGGATCACAACCAAAAAAACAGAGTATTTACTAAAAAGCTTATTGTAACGCCTGGTAAGCATAACATGTGTTTACAGCCTGGTATTTTTTATTCCACAACAATTTAAATAAGATGTATTTTGCTATTGTATTCAAGGGGCAGATTTGGTATGAAGTAAAAAACATCCCATTTTGGAAAATAAAGGAAATTCACAAGTAACTAACTGTTGATCCAATTCATGCCTGAAGTCGGCCCATGATAGAGCAGGTATAAACAGTGGTCTTTTCACAGCTTGGAGAGTTGAGGGAGCCTCAATTTTCCGAAATAGTCAAGGCATTTTGATCCCCACAAAACGTAAATGCGGTTGTTGCATTTTCACTGTCTGGCTTTCATGTAGAGTTACACTACACCTGCGTTTTGATAACTGTGTAAATATCTCTAGGACAGTGATGTTTTTACATATGAACTGATGCAAACGTGTTGACCAACGTCACCTTGCCCTGATGAGATTTACACTGGTATCACCACGGGGCATTTCACCCTGGATGGGATCTTTTGGTGGTGGGTATCATGTGTACTGTCACGGAGGGTTGACGGAGGCAAGTGCAGGGGTGCAGGGAAAAACTTTTAATGCCCAAAAGTGTAAAACAAAATAGAGTGCCATGCACTACAAAAAAACAGAAAGAGATTAAAGATAAACATGAAACATCAGAACTGGAACAGCAACTATCCAACATGAGACAGCAAATAATGATCAACCAGGACAGGGAGAAAATGGCCAAACTAAATACACAGACTAACAAGGAGAACAGAAACAGGTGGGGGCAAAACACAGGTGAAAGGAATAGACTGATTAACTGAAACAAGAACAGGAAAGACCAAACAAGGACATGACAAATCACGGACACACAGAAAACATGGAACGGACAGGCCCCAGCAAGCTGGGAGCGTTACAGTTTACAAAAGGTGTTTTGTAACGTCTATAGGCCAGAAGGAGCTTGGGGACGGGCGTTGCGTTGCTAAACGACACCCTGTAGTGTTGGAACGTGTACTGAATGACGAGCTGAAATATATTGTATTTCAAGGCCTCCCTGTTATACCAATAGGTAAGTCACTGTGTGTAGTTGCGGTTGTCCGTGTCTGATCGGAACATTACTGAAAGACCTAATGACTTAGCAGATCTACTGATAAATGTGTAACGTGTCAACATGTGGTACTGTGCTGGGCCGACACTTCCTGCTCTGGCAAACTTCCTCTTTCTATAAACAAGCTAAGTGTAGGCGTCATGGTGAATCCAAAAGGACTAATTTAGTAAAAATGTTCCTAAAAATAGAGACTTACTGTAGAATACAAAACACTGTTTGGTTGTACACGTACGTATGTGTGCGTGCGGACGGCTGGTTACAGTAAATGTAAAGTGGGTAAATGGCAGGGGACAGAAAGCGCCATCAGATGAGACCATAACTGGTGAGACAAAAAAAGGAAGGATGGTAGCGATGGATGGATAAAGATAGAGGGAGAGTAGTGTTAGAAGTTGTAGTCTACGTTTTGGTCTTGCTTTAACATCAAGAAAGGAATCAGATAAGAGCTGAACATGACAGCCAGCCAGTAGATGAGAAGACAGAAGCAGGTTTTAATAGCTTACCAGCTTGTCAACTATTAAAACAGCCAGTGGCAAAAGCCATACAGTTCACAGATGCTATTATGTGGTAGAAATAGACTTCATAACAAACATTAAACAGTTTAACACAACGCTCACGTAAATGTGTCTAGCAAAATATTCAAACTTGGTGTGATGTTAACAGGTGAAAAAAATTATCTGATGTTGTGAAGCAATTTCATAACGAGGTAGTATAAAACAGTAGAATTTAAGAAAACCCAATAACTAATTATATGGCACAAAGATGGCAGCACTACAGTGTGTAAGTGTGCTCCTGGGTGTGTGCAAACTGCGTAGTGGGTTTTAAGTAGGCATTTCTTCTTAAAATGGTTGATGAATGAGGGCCAGTATGTATATTTTTGACCAGAAATCAAAGGTCCTATATGTTGTCTGTTGTCGTGCTTCTTGACCTTTGACACCACTGATAACTCACCATCTTCGGAGAGACAGGAAACCCATATTGGTATACGTAGAAACATTCTTGCCTGGTTTAGATTCTGTCCATCAGAAAGATATACAATTGTATGTGTGGATGGTCTGTCCTCTGACAAATTAAAGGTATGTTTTGGTGTTCCTCAGGGCTCAGTTTTGGGATTTATACTCTCTCTATGTGGTCTCTTAGTGATGTCACCCAGAAGTGTAAACTTTCCCTGCTATGCAAATTACACACGGTTTTACATTTCAATGAAACATGGCAAAGCCCCAAAATTGCCTATTCTGGAAGGTTGTGTTTCAAACATAAGTGGGTGACAGAACTTTTACTTTGATGGTGCAATAGTCATCTCTAAAAAAAGACAGTGAGTGACTTCTAGATCAGTCTGACCACAGATCTCTCCTGATTAACATATTTCAAGAGCAACTTTTCTCCACCTCAGAAACATTAAAAAATGTTTCATTGAAACATTATGCAGGAAAGCTAATGCATGCTCTTGTTACTTCAATATGCTACGGCGATGCCCTTCTCTCTAGCTACCCTAATAAGACACTAAATAAGCTTTTATTTGTGCTACATACGGTTTCTATAACCTTAACTAGAACTAGAAAATGTGATCCCGCCTCTCTAACACTAGTCTCTTTAACTGGCTGCCTGTTAAGGCTAGGGTGAACTTCAAGGTTTTACCTACCTCTCTGAACACACCTCTCTGCCAACGGCTAGAAGCAGGGCTTTCTCCCATAGAGTTCCACTATTACGGAATTATCTACTGATCCATCTATTCCTAAGTTTCGACTCTACTATGGAGTTTTTCCTAGACATGGGCATCATGTTGTGGCTTGCCCTTTTTGGGTTTCAGGCCGGGCATATGGAAATTCACTGTGTGACAATTGCTAATGCGAAACGGGCTTTGTAAAATACATTTCATTAAAGAGAACTGAAAGCGGTTCAAACACTTATCCATGAGTCAATTTGTCCAAACTATATTGTAACGGAAGTCAACTTGCCTTGAAAACCAAGCATTGCTAATAACGAGCAGTAACAGGACTTTATGACAGTAACAGGTTGTCATTATGATTATTTTGTCTGAGAAATCATTATGTATTACATAGATAAAGTCGCTCGTGAAATTCCTGAAAAGCCACTGTCTTCCTTTCGCTCAACTCCGATCCTGTTGTGTTTGTATGTGTGTGTGTGAGAGAGCGAGACAGTCGAGTGTCCTGTGGAATTTCAGGGTTACAGCGAGCTTCTCGCTGAGGTCCAGGGAAAGCAAACAAACTCTCTGGAGGACAGCAGCAGTGCCCTGAGGGCACGTTGAGGTGCTACAGTAAACAGAATGGATCTCTCTCAGACCCATGTCAGGGACTATATTCATCACAAATGTGTGGGTTGTGCAATACTTCAGGTTTACAGAGCAAGGTGCTACCTTTATCCTCTCATAATGGTCGACATTAAACGTGTGCTTTGACCGTTGACCCTGTGTTCATGGCATCCTGAAAGAATAGCCACTAGATTTTAAAGTGGTGCTTTTACTCTATAAATCACTAAATGGTTTAGGCCCTGAATGCATTTCAAATATGTTTGAAGAGTGTAAACCAAGCAGGGCTCTTTGATCCATGAACTTGAGCCAGCTAGCAGAGCTCAGAGTTCATACTAAACATGGCAACGCTGCATTTAGCAATTTTTCTGCAAATGGAATAACTGGAACTGGAATGAACTGCTGGAAGATCTTAGCCATACATCAAACGTATACATTTTTTAATCCAGGTTAAAAACACTTCTCTTTTCATGTGCCTATGACTCAGTGCTTAAACTTAACCACACTGTTAGTCTCACAGCTTTTAAATTCCTCATGGAATCTACCAGTTCTGTTTTTTATTTCATATGTATTAAATTTCTATCTTATTCTATCTTATAATAAGTGTTTATTATTATCAGGGGTTTAGAGTCCCCCTTGTTTTATCAGCACACTGAATTGCCTATTTAATGTCTTCAACCCTTCAATTAGGGACTTCCTTAGATCTGAGAAACCAGCTTGGTGAATAACTAAATTAATAACTAGAAATGTGATCAATGCTACAGTATATACAATTACAGTATTAACTTACAGTCCACCTGACACCGTTAGCAACGTGCTGGAATGCCTTCAGTAGTGTTGGTCATGGGAACTAGGCTACAAACCAAAACAATTCCCCTCCATTTTTGACAGAATGACTGGATGCCGATTGTTTGTGCTTTAGGATGTCAGCGACTTCAAGAGACAAAGTTAAAACTGTGTTAATAACTGTGATCGCAGCGACTCAACGTTATCTTTGGGTTGTGCACTCCGCTTCGCTGGGCACCGCAGTTTATGAAAGGGCGGCTACGTTCTGTGTTGAAAGCAATGTATTTCTCCGGAGCAATGTGCATAACACGTGAATTCCTTATAAGAGTTGAATATCCTGGCTCTAAACCTTTGTTTATACAATGCCCAGTCTGATTTTTTATCTTTTCACTCCAAAACTATTTAGAAATGACAACACTCAACATATACAGTTGTGCTCAAAGATTTGCATACCCTTGGAGAATTGGTAATATATGTACAATTTGTAAAGAAAACATGAGTGAGCAGGCAAAACACAAGTCTCTTATTTCTTATGGGATTCACATTCAACTGTAAGTCATAACAGAATGGTACAATCATAAAACAAAACATGGCAACAAAGAAAAAAATGTACTGACCCAAAAGTCAGCATACCCTTAGTTCTTAATACGTGTATTGCCCCCTTTAACATCAATAACAACGTAGTCTGTTGTAATAGTTGTCTCTGAGGCCCTGAATTCTTGCAGGTGGTATAGATGCCCATTTGTCTTGGCAAAATGCCTCCAGTTCAAGAAAAGTATTTGTTCGTCTTGCATGAACTGCACGTTTGAGATTTCCACAGTGTCTCGATGATATTAAGGTCAGGAGACTGTGATGGCCACTCCAGAACCTTCACCTTTTTCTGCTGTAACCACTGGAGGGTCAACTTGGCTTTGTGCTTTGGGTCATTGTCGAGCTGGAAGGTCCAAGAGCGTCCCATGTGCAGCTTTCATCTTCCCATACATTTTTAGAAGACTCCCCGTGCCTTTAGAGCTCACACACCCCCAAAACATCAGTGGGCCACCACCATGCTTTACAGTGGGGATGGTATTCGGTTTACTATAGACCTTGTTGACCCCTCTCCAAATATAGCGCTTTTGGTTGGGACCATAAAGCTCTATTTTGGTGTCATCACTCCAAATTACAGTGTGCCAGAAGCTGTGAGTTATGTCAATGTGTTGTTGGGCATAAGCATGGCTTTGGATATCTTTTTATATTTTTTTAGATTTTAACCAATCTTTAAGTTCCACTACCTTGTTATGCAGGTCTTTTGACAGTTATTTTCTGCTCCCCATGAATCAGTATCTAGCCTGCTCAGTGCATCCACATGAGAGCTAACAAACTCTGACTATTTATACACAGACACTGATTGAAATTTAAATAGCCATTTTCACCTGTGTGTGTCACCTTGTGTGTCTGTAACGAGGCCCAAAACATTCAAAGGTATGTAAACTTTTGATCAGAACCATTTAGGTGATTTCTGTTATCATTATGATTTAATAAGAAGCCAAACAACGATGTGATAATAAATGGCTTCATATGATCACTATCCTTAAATAAACGACCATTTTTTTTTTGCATGATCAGTCATATTTTAAAAATCTATGTCACATTTTACAATTTCAGCCAGGGTATGCAATCTCATGAGCACAAATGTACAGTCACTTACCACAGGGCATAAAAAGTACTGGTAGAACGAACTGGTCAGCAGAATAAGTGTAGACAATCAAAAAATATGATATTGGAGATAAAGGCGGAGTAAGGAAGTTACTCTGGGTTGCCAAACTGGTCTCAGTGGAATATGTAAACTATTTTATGTAAATCTCTGGAACCCGATTACCTATATAACATTAGGTTACATTACAATGTGCCACCAAAACATATAATACATTACGAATTGGCTGAAACAACATATTTTATGAACACTAATAAAGCATATATCTTATGAATGCTAGACAAATGTATCATTACCAAAGCTTCAAAAACATGACATGTTACGAATGCTACGAACACGTATGATATATTACGAGCACTACTATAACATATCATATATTATGAAATTACACAAAATATCCGGGCCGTGTCTCAAACCGGTGTCATTCAGCAATAACTACATAAAGTAGCAGTACATAGAGCAGCAATAACTACATAAAGTAGCAGTACATAGAGCAGCAATAACTACATAAAGTAGCCGTACATAGAGCAGCAATAACTACATAAAGTAGCAGTACATAGAGCAGCAATAACTACATAACGTAGCAGTACATAGAGCAGCAATAACTACATAAAGTAGCAGTACATAGAGCAGCAATAACTACATAACGTAGCAGTACATAGAGCAGCAATAACTACATAAAGTAGCAGTACATACATAGCATGTGCATAGTCAGTGGGCGAAGAGTGGAATTAGAACCCCAAAGGCAAGTTCAGAGCAATAATTCAAGACATAATTGTTTTCTAAGTTTGTGGCAAAAAAATTTGAGGTGACCTTGTAAGTTACATGCTATCGCACTTGTATACATTTTATGTTTATATTAGTAAAATTTAGCTATAAAAGTTATTTTCCCTGAATCTGTCATTTTTCTGTTTTGGGGTGTGAGAGCGACATTTAGTGATCTTGCCTAGGGTGCAAAATTGGCCAGAAATGCCCATGATCACAGCACTAGAATTAATGTCAGGCTTGGGTTAAGGTTAGGTATCACAGCACTGGGTATAAGGTTTGGGTTAAGATTAGGTATCACAGCACTGGGTATAAGGATTGGGTTAAGGTTAGGTATCACAGCACTGGGTATAAGGATTGGGTTAAGGTTAGGTATCACAGCACTGGGTATAAGGTTTGGGTTAAGGTTAGGTATCACAGCACTGGGTATGAGGTTTGGCTTAAGGTTAGGTATCACAGCAATGGCGATAATGTTAGAATGAAGGGTTGGGTTATGACTAGAAAAAACAATCCCTTATAACACATTGTACCAACATTGGTAATGCCACTACTCATAGCCTGTAATGGGATGTCCATATATAGAGCAGTAGGTAGTGCACACACCTGTGGAGCTGAAGGATGCAGATTCGAAACACTATTTGCCTATATTTTTTCAAAGATTTTTTTTCAAAGATGTCAAATATTTTTGTGAAGTAATTTACGAATTCCAATGAGACCAGGTTGCGTTTGCTAGCGAACTGTTATTTGGTTAAACCCTTTTCGTTGCAATTGCGACATGGTTCATATAACGAGGAATTTTACACATCCCTCTCTAAAGAGGAAGGCACTTTTCCCTCGGTTTAGACCTATCTGCTGCTGTCTCAAATCTGACACAGATGTAACAAACCGCTGGACATGGAAGCACATCCAGGTTTTTGGAGATAACACAAAAGCCACGTGAACCGATAAATTGTTACAAAAGAATTAACCCACTTAATTTTAACCTAATCAACTCAATTCAAGTTAACCCTAAAATAACGGACAAAGTGAGGTTGCTTCGTGGTTGAATAGTTTTAGACTACTCATTTGTTAAAGGCAATTGCCCCTTTAAGTAATTAAAGGACACCGTTAATCCCAGACTGTCCATTTCAATAGCCTATCAAAACAGAAAGGCTAACATGAACACAACCGTTAAATATTCAGCATGGATATTAGTTATTAGTTTCACATGGCTGTTCGCTACTGCATGTCACTAGGAGATAACGTACTAAGAACCTTTAAATTAAACAATATAGCCTAGTTATACAATATATACATCGAAAATGTACTGTAGAGTCACTCACCGCAATGATGACCATGCGTTTGTTAGACTTTTTTTTGTTACCACTATGTGACATCTGACTGTCCTGACCAGGTGAGCCTAATAAACTGGCCGCGTGTTGAGTAGAACCTTCGTCTCCTTTTTGTATTTCCATTCTTCACCAGTGGTTATAACCGTTTTTTCCCGGGAGAATGAAACAGAACGGCTTTCCAGACTCAAAAAAGGCACATCCCCTTGTGCCTTCGGTTTTGATAGGTCTGTGTCAAGAAGTTCTGTATTCGGTTGAAGTTTGAACGTCTGCGATGGTGAATGCTACATTTGCAACCAGCTGAGTCAGTGTGAAGTTCAGTATCTGAGTAGGTCGGGTAGCCGTCCGCCCTCGCAATCCCCAACCCCCTCCACTTCCCTCCACTTATGCCCGAGAAAACATTGCAAATAGACACTAGACAAGGTTGAGCCAATGTAGAGCTACATATTTTGTGCAGTAGTCACTTTCGTAATTTGGTTGGCTACTACTGCTGAAAATAATGATAAATTATATTATTCGTCCTGACTGGACTAAGATGCGTAAAAAGAAAGACACTTCTTTGAATTTACGTTTGGTGGGTAGCGCTGGAAGGGAGTATATAGGGTTTTAATTTATTTTCATTACTTCAAAGGAGGGACTTTTGAATGCGATACAATGAGAATTTACCTAATCCACTATTTTGGCAAACGGATTTTGAGACTCATGTATATGTGGGTAGACAGTGTCAAAAGCGTTAGGATTGACAATTTCTTAACACTCAGCTAAAGCAAAACTGACGCCACCTTTTGGTGGCCATGAAGATTTGCAACCAAGATTGTACCTCGTGTACTTTTAGACACAAACTGCTGCTTGAGGTACAAATCTTGCTAGGAGAACAATAGGTACCCAGGCTTTACGGTCCCAGTCAGAAGTTAGGGTTCAACCCGTCTGGTTTACAACCCGCATAGCACGGGTATGACATCCCATACATTTGTAATGCTCTTTATATTGGCCATACTGTATAAAACGCCTACTCATGTCTTATTGCTTAAACAGGGTTGTTTATATCCTGAATGCTGATTGGCTTATAGCTGTGGTATATGAAACCACGTTCCAAAGCAATCATATCACATCACCTTCTCTTGCCCTAACCAGCTCGGTTACCAGTTAAAAGTGCAATAGGGCATCCCAGGGGTTGTCATATGTTATTATTATACAACAGTTAAGCGCTGTATCCAGGTAATCCGCAATGCGTTATACCTAAAAACAGCTCTTAGCCATGGTATATTGGCCATATACCACATCCCCTTGTACCTTATTGCTTACATACTTTCACAGCTTTCAGCCAATCAGCATTCGGGATTCTAACAAGACTGTTATTGTTTATATTGCTTGTTTTAGAGGCCTTTTACAGCAACAGAAAATGAAGGTCAAATGTAGGGGCATGGTAGTTATCATTTGCTGTAGTCTAAGTTGATGTAGTTATGTTTTTATTATGTGGGTTAATTAACTTGGCTATACAGTACATAAAATTATCCGTTCTCTAATACGTACTACAACCCTGTTTCCAAGAAAAGTTGAGACGCTGTTTAAAATGTAAAGAAATACAGAATGCAATGATGTGCAAATCATCTTAACCCTATATTCAGTATAGAATAGTGCAAAGACCACATATCATATGTTGAAACTGATGTTATTGTTTCTAGAAAAATATATGTACATTTTGAATTTGATGCCAGCAACACGTTTAAAAAAACTGGGAAAGGGACATCAAAAAACAGAAAAAGTTGTGTAATGCTAAGAAAAACCCGGTAGAACATCTCACATCTAATTAGGTTTACTTGCAACAGGTTGGTAACATGATTGGGTATAAAAAGAGCATCTCAGAGAGGATGAGCCTTTCAGATGATGGGGAGGGGTTCATCACTTTGTGAATGACTGTGCAGGCAAAATTGCAGCAACCATTTAAAAAGTTTCTAAACTTAAAATTTCAAAGACTATGGGGATATCGGCATCTACGGAACATAATATCATTAAAAGATTCAGAGAATCCGGAGAAATCTCTGTATGTGAGGGACCAGGCCGATAACCTGTATTGGATGGCTGTCTTCAGGCCCTAAGATGGCACTGCATTAAACACGGACACTATGTTCCAACGACTAAAGTGGAGAGAGACCATCCAGCATGATGGTATGGGGGTGCACATGACATGAGTGACTATATATAGAGGTACACAACTTACAAAACATTGCATTCTGTTTTTATTTAGCATTTTACGCAGTGTCCCAACTTTTTGGGAAGCAGGGTCAAATTCATTGAAAATCATAATAAGATGTTGCAGAAATAATATAACAGAAGATGCTTGCAAATTACTCACTAACCATGTTTATCCATAAGAGTAGCAATGACAGCTAATCATGTATTGTCTAGTTACATCACTAATTACATCTCTAAATACACTGCTGAATGAATGTTGGAAAATGCATCAGGGAGAAGATATGATTTGCATTGTCCTCATACTCTTTTTCACAGTCCATGTCTCAAAACCCATTTTCCCTTCTGACCTTCAGTCATATGCAAGCCAGAGACCGTGAGAGAGGAGAGATGCCTCCAGGAGTATTTTATTTAGATCCCTGGTTTTCAGGGGTGTACCTGTAATGGGAACCATTTACCATTTAAGAACCAAATTAAATAAATAGACCAACCACGAGAACCCTTGGTTTGCTGCGAAACCAATTGCAACAGAATCAGTGTCGTGAGTCCTCACCAGAGATGTGGAACCAATTAGCGTCATCTTCTACTTGCCACCACAAGATGGTGGTGTTGTAACTGGCATCACAAGAGATCCACTGGAGATCCACTGGGGAGCCGCTGTTTATTTTTCCGACGTGTTGGCCGTAACGTCTTCCAGTGTTGGTTTCCACAACGTGATGCAGCTTAGGGGTTCCATGGTGTTACCGTTCCAGACACGCTGACGAGGATTACACAGCCAATAGAAAGCCAGGAAATTGAGACCTCTGACCTTTCCCTTATAGGACAGCGTAGCTACTGAATGCCAAGGGTTCCCTCTTTCCACTGCTGCTGTTCATCTGTCTGTCACCTGTCTGTCTGTGTGTGTGTGTGTGTGTGTGTGTGTGTGTGTGTGTCTGTGTCTGTGTTTGTGTGTCTGTGTGTCTCTTGTGTGCACGTGTGTTTATTGACTGTGTGTCTGAGTGGTGTGCTTTGTGTTCCCTGCTCAGTGACCTGGTTGAGCCTCAGCAGTGTGTCAGTAGAGAGCCTACATCTGCCTCCAGCCCAGCTGGCCCTCACAATGAGGCCTGTTCTCAATCTTACAATATAGTCTCGCATTCTGCTTCTTGAAAGGAACGTAAAGTCAATCTGATGGTGAATCAACCCAAAACATCACCCTTTAACACTTAAGAGATTAACCCAAACACTTTCGGTTTTTGTTTCTGTGGGATGCTTCTGAATTAGTCACGGATTAATCTTTTGTCCCTCTGGGGACAGAGGAGGAACTTCGATAGATCCGGGTCGAGAGCTTTTTCTCTGCCTTATCCCTGCTCCCTGATGGAAGAGTGCGCTTTTCTAGATGGTCCATCTCCACTGGACACGATCAGGCAAATTACCTACGCCCACATCTATGCTATAGAATACACATCTATAGACCAAAGGATGAGTCGCACATGTAACATTTTTGCACGCCTTTCCTCTCCAAACAGTACATTTTCAAGATTATCTTTGACTAGGGTTTGTCTCTGCAGAAGGTGAGGACTGTTTTATGTTTGCCTAACAGATGTATGTTCTCCACTACCGCTCCTCAGTTTTCCCGGGTCACGGAGGAGAGAGGACAGAGGATCTCCACGTTCACTGTGAACAGCACAGTGATTCATGCCTGCTGATGTCACTAATCACGTCAAGATTGCCCTAACTTCCTGGGTCTCATTTTAGACGAAACAAAGGTTGGGATTTTAAATCAAGAACAACAAGGGGGTGGTATTTTATTAATTCAGTGGCAACGCGTGTCATCAGCGTGTTTGCACAATCAACCTGCCTCGACAGGACTTGAGACAGGACTTGAGGGGACATCGAGTGTCTCTGAACACCAGGCGTGACTCATGAATAATGCACCAGAATCTGATGGTCGAGGTGCTTCGATTTAAGAATTCATCAGCTGACAGTTGGCACTGTGCCTTAGATCATCGCTTGGAAAGAACGTAGGCCACTTAAAAAACAGGTAAAAATTTCATGGTCGGGTTGAATTATTCATCGGATGTGCTCACACTTCGCAAAACCGAGCCGTTCCGAAAATGCCCTTTCGTCCGCAGTACACCTCCTAAGACTAACCAAACCAAGGAGCGGGTCATTGACAGCCGTCCGGTTAGATTCCAGTGTATGTAGTCCGTGTTTCTGTGGCGGCTTTAAAGGTGTGGTTTGTGTGTATCGAAGAGATCATTGGCAGCATTTCTCTTGTTACAAACGTTTTGAACATGCATTCTGGGCCCCCTGGCCGTCGTCACTTGACCCGACACTGGAGGGATTAATATGGTTTGAAGGGAATCGGGCCGGTTGTTTTTAAAAGGGAGTCGGGCGGGGGCTGCAGAGACGGGCTCACTGGGTTTGGGCTTGATTTGATCATGCAGCCTGCTTCACCCGTTTCCCGTTGTCCCTTCTTCTCCATCTCTCGTTCCCCCCTCACTCCCCTTCTCCTCCATCTCTCTCTCCCACTCTCCGTTTCTCTGTACTTCTCATCCTTTCTGATTCATAAAGTGCAAGCACGCGTGATGCGCCAGATCACTACATTCCCATCTGTTAATTTGTTTGGCTCAAAAATCTAATATAACAATGGGAAACATGTTCTATGTTTAAATTGAGCCAGGGGTGTCATGGTTAATTCCCCCTGGGGGGTTGGGGGGGCTGCATTTTGTCTTCTTGAAGGACGGATCACAGTGAAAATAGGTTCCCTAACCTCTAAAACGTGAAGGGAAAAATGTACTGCGGTTTTCTTTACTCAAACCAACCTTGGATCTTATAGAACCCCCTGGTGGGCTGGATAGAACACTCTGGTGGGCTGGATAGAACCCCCTGGTGGGCTGGATAGAACCCCCTGGTGGGCTGGATAGAACCCCCTGGTGGGCTGGACAGGACACCCTTGTGGATCAGACCCAGTGAGTGGTTTTATATGGCTGACTCGGCCATTGGTAGACATGATCCTGTCCATACGTGTAATTGTTTAGGACATGTATGCTATTTCATTACCTTTTTTTGTTTCACTTAATATAACTCAGTGTTGTTTTTTATGTGTTTTTTTGTTAAGGAAAGAAAAGAATATGGAATGCAAAATCAACAAAAATATTTTCTTTTTAATTTTAACACAAGTTTGTTGTGGGTTTTAGGGGAGCATTAGAAAAATTGTTCATTACTCTTACGTTGGTACATTTTAGTAATTTAGCAGAAATTCATATCCAAAGGCAAATCTTTGTTTGATCTTGACAGTTGTCGAAGAGCCCTGCTTCAAAAGTTTGTGGAGCTTATTAGTTTTGTAATAAATTCAGGTTCTTCCCGAGCCTACACATCAGAGACCGTTAGAAGACAGGCAGAACACACTCCTTGTGGAGCATAACCCTGTTGTACTCAGTGAAGGATGTTGGCCACAAGGCACAGCCAGACGGACAAACAGACAAACCAACAGGCCGGAATTCAGACAGACAGACAGACAGTAAACCAGTCAGATGACAGGCAGGCAGACAGACAGATCGACAGAGCAAAAGATTTGTGAGGTGGTTCATTATCATGTGTCAGACGTGTAATAGCAGGAGATCATAACTAACGCTGGCAAAGCTGTCCAAACTCTACATTAGCAGTCTGCCACTAATAACATCAATGTTATAATACGTAATGTAAGAGCCAAATTCATGATTTCATGTGTTATAATAATTTAGTTTAAAAAGATTTAAAAAGGTATCTGAAGATAAATAATTTCATTAGGATTTGAAAGAATGTTTAGGTTGAACTATATAATTTAGTATTGCATTTAAAAGCTGAATAACTTGTAAGAATGTAAGCTTCCAATCAGATGACGTTACGTCAGTGT